>JPYR01000094.1:0-64855 GCA_000775305.1 Belgica antarctica | reverse complement strand
CATTGGTTAACGACCAAAACTGTGTAATTGCAGAAATATCAACTCGGAAAGGAGAGATTTTCGTGATTTCTCCAACGAGGCGATAAGCACACGCGTTGGTGCTTGCAATAATATTCATGAGCTTTTTTGCCGGACCGAGCCAGAGAAAAATAAAATAAAGTTTTCCAGTGAAAGATTAATTGGTTGTTATCATGAATATTTTCACCAAAATGTGTGTTTTTTTGCGCGACTCACACAAAATAACTTTATGAGCTTTCGAATGCAAATTTATCGTCATGAAAATTCTGCCGAAATGAAAATCTGGGACAATCAAAGTCGTCTTTATTAACGTATCGTTCAACTGTCACAATTGTGAGCCCAGCAATTGCCAACCATTGCCAAATTCGACAGTTACAGCATCGACAACGAGGCTTCGGTGTTGTTTTTTGTCATTTCCCGCCGAAATAAAATAAGTAAATTATTGGTTTACGTTGTAGTTGAGTAGTTGCGAAACCTGTTATCGGGCGAAGCGCTATCGAATAACTCTTCAACTGTAGCTTTTCTCCGCCCACGCAACCCCCAACTACAAACAGGTAACAAAATATTCAAAAATTAACTACGCCTGCCGACGCCGCGATTGGATTTATTCTGTTGCATCGTCCTCAACAGAATCGCTACTGCCACCGGCCAAATCACGGTGAACGAGAACCAAGTTGGAGAGATATCTTCGAAAGGCCACCATCCAGGGTATTTGCGCGCCTTCACAATCTACAATGCATTGGTTGTTTTGTTTTCATGTGTTTAATACTTAATACTTGTTCTATATATAAATTGGACGTCACAAGCAGTTACTGAGTAAAGGGTGAAAAGTTGAGTTTGGATGGACTTTGCAAAATTGTTTAAACTAACTTAATACTGAAATAAGATCTTCTTAAGGAGATTACATGGTTTGAAAGGAAAGCTTTTGTAATTCCGGGAAATTACTAGATTCAAAAAGTTGGATTTAACACTTGATTCAAAAAGTGAATTGTTTGATTTGACAGTGGAAATCTTGGGTCTAACAAGAAAATTACTGGATGTCAATAGAATATTTCCAGATTTTTGTTGGATCCAAAGCAAGAAAATGGGATTCAACAGTGAAATTCCTGGATCAAGAAACAAAACCCAAGGATCCAATAAGAAATTTGCAAAATCCATCACAGAAGAAGGGCAGAAGAAGCCAACTGAACAGGCATTTTGTGCATGAGAAATGTATTCATGGAATGGTATAGGAAAATGTTCTGTTTTCAAGTGCGAATTTTCTGCAGAAAAAAAAAGAAAAGAAAGTAAAATATTAAAACAAAGATGAGCAAAGGAAAGGAGAAAATATAAAATTCAATTACATGCTGGATAGAAGATGGGATGTGTCAGAAGCGAAATAAGGAGTGAATGTGTCAAAGAAAACGAGAGATAAGGAGCTTTGTGATTGATTAGGAACAGGAGAAAAATTGTCAGTTTGAAGCGGAGGAAAAAATTAATTTTCAATTTGTTTTCTTCCGTTCAGCTAGCTAGAGATGGATCTGAATGATTAATCTATTTTCAATCAAGTGAAGGCACATGGAGAGTAGAGAAGAAGTCTCTCAAGATAACGACGCTTATGTGAGTGAAATGAAAACAAAACACCTGTTAGTTGAGCTTCAGTCTGCTTCAGTCTACGTCAGTCGAGGGAAGAAAAGCTTCTCACAAGAAAATTGCACAGGCGACGTCGCTTACCTCAAGCACGTTCATTCGGCTGTTGACCTGTTGCAGGTCTACTTTCATCTGCTCGGTAATCTGAACCAGGTGCGTCAACAAAGACGGATCGATGTTTAACTTCACTTCTGTCATTGGCAGGCTCTGCGACGCGCACGGTAATGAAAGGGAAATTTAAAGATTGATCGAAGCCATTAAGCTGACTAGCTTTGCTACCTTTTTGTTCGCAACAGAACCGTTGTGTTGGGCGTAATTGAGTTTTCTGTCTCTCTTTCTGCTCATGTGTTCTATTGGCACCACGGGAATTTCGTCCTACACAGAAGAATTTGCAACATTAATTGAGATATCACGAATCACAGTGGAACACTTGCCTCGACGGTGTCCTCGAAGTCATCCTCTGATGTGTCTGTTGAGTTGTGATTGTAGTTGTTCTGAAATCCGTTTGGAATGTTGCTGATGATTCTCGATGGACTCGTTTCTCTGGAATGGAGTGGTGACTCGGGATTGGACAACGACTTTTTAATCGCCTCCGGAGCCACTAATTGAAGGTCTTCGAGGCTGACGTTATCGAGCTGATCAATACTGCTGTAGAAGTCCGCGACGTTATCTGTGTAACTCATTGTTTCAACGATTTTTTGCAGCTCTTCAACGTACGACTTCATGGCTTTTTCTTTTGGCATTTCTCCCAAGCGCTTCCAGGCGTCGTACTTGGCTCTACGCGAAAAAGGTTTTCATGAAAAATGTTACATTTGCACCGTTGTCATGTTCTCACTTTCCAACGACGTCCCAGAAGGCTGGTCGTCTGCTTGTGCAAGTTCCTTCGGTGCCTTGCTTGAAGTACGCATAAAATCGAAGCATCATGTCATAGCTCGGCTGGTAGGAACCTGTGTTAACAGAAGCAAAAAATTCGTTACTGAATGTGCCTTTCGTGTTGTGCGAATGTCAGAGGCTACGGCAATCTCGTGCGAGTTGAGTGAATCAACGGTAACATAAATCACTACGAGGCGACAACAAAGTTACGTTCCAGATTTTTTAACAAAATGAACATGGATGTGCGAAGCTGTAAACCATTTTACCCGCAAACGTATCGCTCGATGCATTTTCGGCTGTTGAGGTTTTCGACGCGATGGTCGTTCCAACCTTTTATGCAAAATTGTGTGGAAAAAAGCGCTTCAATTATGTAAACTTTTCAGCTTGTGTGTTGCTTTTTAATGGAAAAAGTTTGATTCTGCTTCTGATTAACTCAGAAACATGGAAAGTATAAAAGCTGCTTTATCCACTGAAAAATGCATGGTGAAGTCGGGAACGTCGACGTCATTCATTATTCATTGTTTGAATTGTGTCATTGTAAAGTTCCAGTTTTTCGCTGTCGCCAAAGGGCATAAACGCACACAAAATCCACAAAAAAATGAAAACGAAAGTTTCGAAAAAAAAGTTAAACGGCCACATGAGGTGTGTGAACGAGAAAAAATTCAGTGTTGTGTAAAGATTTATGCTGCAAACCGGCCGAGTTGGAGCGTTTTTGTGTGTCACTGACCCTTTTCATAAGTTGAACTTTCAAATGCGTAATTTTCGGACGTTTATCTGGCATGGAAAATGGGTTAGACTTGGACTGTGCGAGTTTTAACTCAGGTGGGAGAGAAATCAAAACGGGAAATTCTTCATTTTTTGTGCCTGCTGCTGTGAACCGGAGGCGGAAAATTTGTTCCCCATTTATGCATGACAATATTTCAGTATTTAAGCGCCACCAGAACAGTAGTTTGAACGAAAACTGGTTATGACTTAAAAGAAAGCAGCTTTCTTGCTGTCAACGTGATGAATATTCATGAATGTTACGAAACTTTGATGTGAGATGTAAAAAACTTTCTCGGAGAACTTGCAAATTTAAAAGCGTGCATAACTTATGACTTCGCTGTACAAAACAAAATGCGGTTGCATCTTCACAATAGTTCAATGCCGCGTTTAAAGTGTGATGTGCCAAATTAGTGATTTATCAACTGCCATTGTCAAGTAGATGCTAATTGAAAAAACCCGACTTTCATCAACAAGGCCCCGAGACAATACTCAAAATACTGTTCAAAGTTCACAAAAGCAATTAGACGCGGTATTGACGCAATCTTTTAAACACTTTCGTTTATTTTTTATTTGAATATCGCGGTGAAATATTATTTTAAGGCAAAAAGAAACGTTGGCCTTTGCAATCGCTCAAGTTTCTGTGCCAAGTGAAGCTGATGCTTAGTTATGCAAAAGCCATTAAGAGTATCTACGTATTCACAATCCGAAAGCTAACTCGTAACTCGAGCAACACACTGTAATTAAATCTCGTTATGGAAAGTATACCGAAATGAACAAGCGTGGCAAGGATAAAGTTTTTTCGTCTCAATCACGTTTCTGGTAATCGAAGTTTCGTCTTCATTCACCGTTCGCCATGATTAAACGATAAAGTTGGAGCGCGTGAAGCCTTGTTTATAACACATAATTAAAGCTCCGCATAATAATTAATTATCGACGCGTCATAACCGTTTATGCTTTGCAAGCGAAACTTTTTGTTACAGAAAAAAGTCAATCAATTTAATTGAAAATTATTTTTTTCTTAGTTTTACTTCGCTCGTAATCTGAATTGCAGTTGCAGCCAAATCAGAGTCGGAAAATTTATTCGCACGCAGTCCAATTGCGAAAACCTGTGAAGACTTAATCGTCGCTCGGGAAATTATGTAATGGCATTGAGGCTTTCACAGATTTCGAGCCTTTGCAACCTTTTTTTATCGCCAAAGCTTGTTTGGGTCGGCATTATAAACATCAACGAAAACGAGATCAGTAGATTTCATGCACACGTGGAGCGGACACATTTTCCTGATAATTAAAGAGGGAAACTTCCGGTTCGAAGCACAAAAGGGATCTCCTTTAGACTTGTTAGGTGTAAACGAACATTTCATCGCATCACAGAGATTAAAAGCGGCCTTTTGTTGGCAGCTGCCATACGGCGGACAAGCTTTTTGTTTCAAATGTGAATACATGCGACTCGGAGTTTATGCTGTTCTGGTGAGACCTTTTCCCTCCCGATTGTTTCCGAGAAAAGTTTATGAGCTCTCTTCCCTGTTAACCACTCGAAAGCTCTGCGCTCGAAAAAGCTCAAACAAAAGGCAAACTGCAGAGGAAACTCATCAAGCACCCAAAACGAGAAACAAAATGCAAAGCAATAGCTTGAAGTGAAGAACAAAAGGGATCCTTGCAATTCCAATTTATTTTGCTCGCTTTTTCACTTAGTTTGACGGCACAACGTGCTAGGAGAAGAACCGGAAAAGTTGTTTTGACGGTCTCAGTTTCAATTCAGGTGTGTTTTTCACTCGAAAACTTTTCAAATTGATTTTTTAAAATTGATTTTTTAAAATTCAGACATTTATTTACATTTCGGGTCAAATTGTTTCAAAATATTTGAACAAATTATCGCTACGAAATATAAATGTCATTCATCGCAATGATTCAAGACTTCTAAAGGCTGATCAAGACACCACCATGAGAACTTCCTTAACAGAATCACTCTCAAACATTTTTTGCAAATTTTCCGTTCGATGTGAATCGTAGAATATTACTTTATGAATGAAATTATTATGCTTCAACAAGTGGAAAATTTGTGCCGAAGTCCTTAAGAATTGAAAATTTCCTTCCGTCGTGTAGAGTTCAGTAAGTTTTTAATTTATATAAACAAGACCACACCAAGTCATTTTACACGAAGTTCAAGAAGTTTCTAATCAAGCATGTCCAAAGTTTTTGGCAATTTACAACGATCGAGTAATTTCCGATGGTAATTACGAGCGCCATCAAAATTGCTTAATGATCGAATCACTTGACTTTGAACGATTTTTGGAGTGTAACGATGAAATGAAAGAGCTTTTCTCGTTTCTCCACGAAATCAAGGTCGAAATTATCAGTAAACACATCATTCCCTACAGATGGCCTTGAAATTCATCCGAAGACATCAATCTGATGTGCTTGTTTGTAAGCGAGTGCTGTTCACACAATAGAGCAATATACGAAGCGCTTAAAGCCTTTCAATATCAGTGAAATTTGACCTTCGGCCAGAACTTGTTCAAATACTGATTAGATATTAAAATTGCGGCTTTGGGCAGTGCTTAATCATTACGGCACCTCCAAACTTACAACTTTATAAGTGAATTGATTTGAAAAACTGGTTTCGTGGTGGACAGCGATTGCTACGTTTCTCTTAACACGTATTTAAGAGTTTCTCTTGTGACATAACGCATTTCTTTGTGGCTGAGGTCTTGCTGTAACAATTTACACCTAATTTGAATGTGCCTTGACGTGCGAGTTGTGTAACACAATCAACAGATTTGTTGAAACTTTCTTGACATTGCCGCGACCTGGACTTCCACTTTTTATTGTTCAGTAGAATTTAAAATTTATTTTTTGTTCTACCGTTCTTCGGCAATCCTCGAATGACGTTGACGGCTGCTCTGAACCTTTCTTCGACAGACATCGCGTTTACACTAGTTAACTGTGCTGGAACTTGCTTTAATTGAGCTTTGTTTTGTTCTAAGTTTAAGAACCTTTGCACTTCTGCCTGAAGATTGCAGTAAATTAGCACGAATCACGGTAGATAAACGAGGCCGAACTACAGAGCGGAATGAGCGCGTGAGTACGGCTTAAGACGCTTTACACAACTGGCTTAATTACAAAAACAGCGACTTGTTTTGATCGAAATCGACCTTTTCACTCGTGCAAACACGACCGTTTGATAGCAGGGAGACTTCAGAAAATATATTTATTGTTAATGTGTGACTAGACAATCAGATTAATTGGCGATGTTGTTAAGTTCATCATTGAATGAAACTTATTTATGTGTTTACACTTCAATGTCAAGAGTGTTTGAGGTTTCTGAAGATGGTGTGGCCATAGTGGGTATAAAACTACTCGAGTTCCTTCGTACCCCACTCACGTTTTCATTGTTTTCAAAATTTCTGGAAATGTCTTTTGGTCAAAAGATTCTCGAGAAGTATGGATTTAAGGAAGGTGATGGCTTAGGCAAGACCGGCAGCGGTATCAAAGAGGCCATCAAGCCAAACTTCAAGGTGAGTAGATTGGAAGAAATATTTCTCCAAATCTATTGGCTGATTTCTTGAATTTTAGTTCGACAACGCTGGCCTGGGCGACAAAGGTCCTGTTAGGGAAGATCACTGGTGGGAACGAGTCTTTAACGAAGCGTCTTGCAATGTTAACGTTCAGAAATCAGACTGCGGGAAAATTTCCATGGACTTAGTTGATGAAGAAGGCGTCGAGATAACAAACAAAAGTTACTCAATGAAAAAGCTACAGAAATCAAACAACACATTGCAGTACGGTAGCTTCCTCAAGTCAGCAACATTGTTAGCTAATGTCGGAAAGGAAGAAGATATTGAAGGTCACGTTTCCACAAACGACATAGAAATCAAGCCGATGACTGTGCTATCCGATGAAGATTTGCTCAAAGCCTGTGGAGGTCGCACTGCTCACAAAGGCGCTCGACATGGACTCAATCTAACCGGAAAGCTTCAAAGAATTGCGGAACAGGAACGACTCCTTCTTGAGAAAATGAAGGGCAAGCTGAACAAACACGAAGTTTTTAGAGAGCCATATGCGAAGAAAGCAAAGAAAAATCCACTGTCCGAGCTCAACTCGTCAAGAGAAGAAGAAAGCGACGAGACTTTGCCAGTTGACACCGAGTCGGATTACGTTCTTAAAGCGTCGAAAAAACGGAAGAAGCAAGACAAGAAGCAGGAACTTCAGTTGGTCACTAAAATCGAAGGCATTGGACTTGACGAGCCAATGACTGGCACATCGTCAGAGCTTGAGCACCCAACAGAACATGAAGAAGATGGAGAGACACCTTATAACGGGACGCCAGTTCGCAAAAAGAAGAAATCCAAGAAAGCTCTTGATCAACTCTCTTCGATTCCGGAAGCTTCACAAGACCCATCATCAGATGATCAAGTTAAACGCAAAAAGAAGAAAGGCAAACGGAAGCTCGAAGACGACAACTCAATGCAAGAGCCTAGAAAGCAAGTAATCAACGAGGAGCCTGCGGGAAAGGCAAGAAAAGTCAAGCTGGATGACTCTTACGAGGCTTCAGAAAGCGATGGCGATGTTGCCGACAGAATCAATGCCGATCATGAAGCACTGCGCTTGGTCAAAAAGGCAAAGAAAAGCACAAAGTCCAAGATGCGAGAAAAGCACCGGCTCAAGAAAGCTTCCAAAAGCATCGCTGCCACTCTTTAAGTTAAATCGAAGCTACAGCTAATTTTTTTACCGCATTCTGAAATAAATCCAAATCGCTCGAAAAAAACTAAACAGAATCCGTTTAAAAGAAAAATCTCACCTTGCATTCTGTCTGGTTTATCATTTGCAGTGGTAATCTTGACCGGATGTGACTGGATGTGAAACATAAAAACTGCATTATTTTGCTTTGAAACTCTTTATTTAGTTTAAAATATTATTTTTTGGACTAAGACTGCTGAAATAAAACTTAAATTAATTATGATGAAATCATTTTGATTTAATGCTAATAAGTAGTTTTATCATAATCGCTAATGAGATTTTTGTGATGGTTTAGACTCCTTTTGACTAAAAATTGACTGTTTCGATATCTTCTCCCAGACTTGATATTTTATTGAAAATTTGCTTTCAAATTAGGATTTTTGTTTTGATCGATGTCAGTGACGTCAGAGCAATTTGTAACTTAAAACGACTTAAAACGTTACTACCCTGTTACTGGTTTTGATCAACTTTCACTCGCTCAGCTGACGCCACTTCTTCCGCTTACTCGACTTTTCAAAAGTGGTAACTTAAAATTAGTATTCTAAGGGTTCTAACTACTCTTCATAAGTTAATATCAACTACTAAGCGTCGATAAAAGCGCCGGGCTTTTAATAATTTTTACTTTCTTTTCTAAAAAATCTCAAATGTGTATCGTCCAAAGAATGTTTTTCGTTTTTCATTAAACAGACTTTCAATTTCGTTTGTTTGTTCAATTTGTATTTGCCTATCATTTTATATTCAAAAGTGAAATCGCCAATTACGACCTCAGAAAAAAACCAAAGATTTTTCAACGAAAGAAAATTTTGTTTCCGATAACTTTCCTTTGCAATCCTAGCTTGACCCAAACATTCTCGATTTAAGTTTAGTCAATTTTAAGTTCAGAAGAAAAAAGTGTGAGGCCAATCGTTCCAAAAGTATTTGTTGTCTAAAGTTTTTAATTAAAGCATTGTTCTGATCAAAAGTTTTGTCGTGAAGAGACGCGTTCGATGAATCCGCCGTTAAATTATTTGTCACTGTTTCTTTTCGTTTCCCTTCGAGACTCTGATTCGCTTCTCATGAATGAATCGAAAAAATTAAATCTCCTTCTTATTTGCTTAAAGCGTTAAAAATTAATTTCCTCCATTTTTCACGTCTCACAGCCCAGATCGTCGAGTTTCACATCAAATTTATCCCGTTTTCCAACTTTTTCGTCTCTTGGACGGCAGTTAACACTAAATTCGGACACTTTATCGCCTTCAAGAGCGACAGAACACGCACTCTCATTGACATCGCTTTCTTTGTGTCAACTTGAGCTTCACACTCATGAAGTTCTTGTCCGGAACGGCGCACTTAATTGTTAAATTTGTGACGAAGCTGTACGCTATTTCAATGGTCATTGGAGTCATCTGATGTTGCGTCAGCATGCCCCGAAGACTGCAATGGTCTTTCGAAGACAAGTAGAAGAAAAGCGGATGATGTTGGCGCTTGAGTTTTACTTTGTCGGCAACGAAGCCGGTCAAATAAACATCTTCGAGATGGAAAAGTGGCGTTGACAAGCTTCCTTTGTATAGTCGCTGAGCGGCTTCGAAGCTCATTACGTACGCGGTTCCCGACAGATAATCCGGGTAGAATTCACCACTAAAAAGATAGTTCGGAGCATACCACTTCGAGGTAACGTCGCTGATCGGCTTGGCGGAACAAAACTTGTAGCCCATCAACAGGAATTTGTTCTCGGCCATTCGGTTCTTGCTATTTTTAGCATTGACAGATATTTTATCGTAAAATGATATCGTTGACTTGTAAACAGGAAGCGTGCCGCCTAATAAAACATGAACTAAATTGGGAACATTTATGAACGAGTCGTCATCACATTTCATTATGTATTTGACTAAAAATAAATAGAAAAATCAGTTCACACGTTCGATACATGAGGAATCGCTACTCACCCTTGTTAACGCAGTTATTGTTTGCCCATTTCAACATCAGAATCGTTTTCAGGGTCAAGTTATTGTAGCTATCTACGAAGTTTTCTTGAATAATATCACCTAGAGTGGACGCAGCGTAAGAAAAAGAAGAGTAATCGATTTCAATTGAATAAATATTTCATGTTCGTGTTCGACGAGGCTGGCCTACTGCAAAAATTGATTTTATGTTAGAGCTGAATGATAATTTTCACAACAATCGGAGCCTTTTCCAGGCAATAAACTTGATTAAATCTTGATTTCCTCGCATTTCAATGGTCTATTGACCAGCCCTCGCGTTTCAATCATAGTGAATCCTTACCATACGCCTCGTGCTCATAGTTTATCTGATACTGTTGATCATCGTTTGCGATGCCCACGAGAAACACAACACGATTTCGAATGTTGCTTGACAATAAAGCTTGACTAGAGTTTGTAGCGTTCTGTGGGAAGAAAATGTGTTAATCATTCGGTAATCATGTGACGTCGTCTTCCTACCTCAACATATTTTCTCCATTTGCTACTGTTGACTCCTAAGAAGCTTCCATTGTGCGACCCGTGGATCTTTTCAAAAATTGGGTAATTGTATTCAGTTGTGTTGCCCCAGCTTTCGCGGATCGACTGGCGAGCCTCGAAGTTGTTGGCGGAACTGCAAACGACGATAAGAAGAAATATTGGTTCACTTTCACTGCGACACAAAGCCGGTGGCTCTATGAGTGTGGTGTTCTCGTTCGGAAGAATGTAGTCGGTTGTCTCTCGGCTAGTATTTTGCGACCAGCCTTGCACCTCTCGGTGACTGTATATTTTAACATTATTAAAGATAACAATGTGAACCTGCGGAGAATCAACATTTGAGCTAATGAATCGAAGAAAACTAGAGTTGAAAGACTTACCGACAAAAGCACCAGGAACACGACTGTTAGAAAAAGAATCCGGTGTCTCATGTTGCTGCTTGATGAGGTCCGTCTGCGCTCGATAAACTCCACCTCCTCTATGAGCGGATTTTCCTCGAAATCACTCACGTCGTCGTCGCTCAATAATAAAACTTTTTCGTGCATTTTATTATTTCGGAAAATTCTTGATTCGCTTTCTTCACGATTCAAGGCCATCGGTTGAAATGCATTTTGTTCGACGTTTGCACGAGTCCACACCGACGGCGATTGTCGACTTAACACCCACGCACCGACTTATGCTCGATACAACTTAACGCAAAAGGTTAAAACTTAAAACTAGGGCACGAAAAAAGTCTCTTTTCAAAGTCATCTGTTACTAGCCGCGACACGATTTATAAAAAGTTCACTCTAGAACTGCAAATAAAATTGTCAGGATTTTCGGGGTAGATTGTGCTGTAAATATATATCTGGCAATTGTTTGGCCGTTCTGGCCTGGGTACCTTCTAAACAAGTCTTGTTTCGGCTAGTAAGAGATGGAGTTCTTGAGATTGAACCATACAAATGTCCATACTCGAGTTCGATACTGCCAGTTTCGCCCCTTTGGAGACTCAGTTGTAGAGTGTAGTGATATCAAAACAATAGTTCGTCGTTGCCCAAGTATATTTAACTTGCTCATTTCACCTTTATTAAAGAGATGGGCGGTCTGTTCTCGCATTCCCACGTCGAGAAGACGTTCAAGAAGAACCAGGAATACATTTCCGAGATGAACAAGAACAAGGTTTGCACTTTTATCGGTTTTGGTGGTCGTGAAAAATATCGATTTTTTACGTTTCAGATGGAACGGTGGATCCAAATGCAATTCCAGCTCAAGCAAAGAGAGAAAGCGATGGAAATAGCGAGGAATCGTGAGCTTTTCCTCTGGGGATTCAGCTTTTATGTGGTCGCTGCTACTGGCATCGTCTCCAAGTTCGTTTTTGAGTTCTTATTACTCTAACTCGTAATTGAATGTTGTATTTTAGATTCGTTCGAGTCCGGAGGCCAGCGGTATTGACCCCTCTCATTCCAATGACATTCGTTCTAGCCTATGTTGGTGACCTTGGCTATGGCTCGAAGATCCATCGAATTCATGCAGAAGCAGAGATGATTATGGAGCATGAAAAGTTTTTGCTTGATTTGCCTAATGGCTTGCCCACGATATCTAGCATCGATGCAGCGAGGGTGGAGCTCGATGAAGAAAGGTGATTGAGGAGTCTGTTATCTCACGAAATTTGACTAATTGGTTTATCTTTTAGGCGATTCCATCCAGTTCACACCTAAAACGATACCACAAGTTACAAGTTACAAGATACCACACGTTACACCAATCTAGTCAACAAGTTGTAGCATTTACAACATTAACACGAACTCAACTTCCCTGCGACATTTGGGAAGTTTCATAAACAAGCAATTTTGCAAACTATCATTTTCGTTCTTTTTCGCGACATCAAGTTGTGACGGGTAAAGTAAAACAGTTGAAGTCATCAATAATTCCGTGTCTTGCCGTTTATTGAATAAGAGATGCCGATGTAAATTGTACTTAAATCGTTGAAACGACAGAAAAATCCCTTAAACCGAACATAAAACTTACTCCCGGTTCGTGCGCGTATTTTTTTTTCTTCATTTTTTGTAAGTTACCAGTAGTTGTGCGATTTCAAACTTTGTGTGATAACAAAGTGGAATAAAAACGAAAGTCGAACGTGTTGATAAGAAATGTTTGTGCTTATAACTCCTGGTTCTCAGTTATTTGTGTCTGGCTGATGCGGAATGACGCGACGATATTCAGCTTCTTGTTGATTTCTTCAAGTTTTCCCTCCTTGAGCTTATCCTTCAGCAAATTCGCCATTCGTTCACGTTGTCTCGGTATGAAATCTTCGCCCTTCTCGATTATTCCTTTCATTAGAATCGAGTAAGTTCTTAGAAGTTTCATCTTCTAGAAATTGTGGAAGAATTCGTTAGAAAGTTGGTGCTAATTAAAACCTCAGTTGATCACCTCTTCGTCTTCTATTTTCTCGATGAACGCCTTCGTCTCTTCTAGAATGTTTTCTCGTCTTGCCGGGTCTTTCAGAAATTCATCAGCAAAGGCATCAAGTTCCTTTACGCAGCCTGGTACTAGCAAAGGCACGTTCGTGTTCGCTTTCAAAAAACCGTAAAGCCTGGTTACTGTTATTTTGTCCTTGCCTGTAAACGGAAGCGCGAGATTGCGATAACTTGTGGAAGTCAATAATTATTTTCGTTACCGCTTTCGAATGTAATTGGGTGCTCCAGGTCACCGTCAATGAAAAGTTTAATATTCGGAAAATCTTGCCGCTTCGTCAATCCATATCTTTCGCAAAGAATCTGGTTGTTCGCGTCGCCGTAGTCCTTCCATCCAACCTGAAAGAAGTAATTTGAGTAAAACCAAAGAATATTTGGACGAAAACGCTTACCAAAGCTGTCAAAAGTTCTTCATGATCGGATCCGGGCCTTGTTTTGTTGTTAACTTCGTTAGCGAGTTCAGAAAAAACGTCATGTGCGTCGCCGTAAGGAAACTGCGTGTCAAACTTGACCAAAACTGTCCTGAACCTCCTAACTACTTTATCAAAAGTCAAGTCATACAACTCCGCGCAACCAGCACAGCTTAGCGCGAAGTTAATGAACGAAGATAGCAAAAGAAATGCAAAGATCTTCATTGTGAACTTGTTTCGATGGGAGTTGGACGTTGAATGAGTGAAAAGTACACGTAAGTGTGGAACACGGAAAATTGTACTCAACCAACGATAAAGATTTTTGAGCGATTAGCGATTGATGCGAATGAAACTAACGATAAAAGTAATTTTCGATTTTTGAGCTTCACTGTCGACAAGCAACATCGCAATTGCTACGATTCAAATTTTGTTTCCCGCCGTTTCCAGCCGACTTGACATCGAACTTCGAGGAACGACCGCAGCTAACTTCAAAACGTTCTTTTTTCGGAGACTTTGAAGTAAGTGGAACGCAAAATTTTCTCGTCTTGCATTTTGCCTGCTATTAGTTGAAATTAATTAACTAATGCCTGACAAAACTTTCATCTCTTCTTGGGCCATTGGAATCGAGTGGAAATTAGTGTCGAAATCATGAATTTCGAGGATAATTTTGAGTTTAAGTTTTTCCATTGCACGAGGCCTCGTTTTGGCTTGGAAAAGAAGAGATGAAGGTCTGCAAGTAAAAGACTAGCGACGGTGAAAACTAAAATGATTAGATTTTGAGTGCCATACTGAATGCATTAAAGATGAATACTTTGTATGATTATATTTCGAACAAAAGTCTTGCAAACATTTCTCGAAGATCCAGAACTAATCAAATTTTATTTCGTTTTAGCGTATCCATCGAAATGGCTTCATCGCACCTCAACTGGTTGATCGTTCGCGATCACAACTCGTTCATGATCAAGCAACAAAACCACCCAAGGCCTTTCAGCAAGGTAAATATCAACTTTCTTGTTCATAACCCCAAAATCGACAACTTTTCTTCGTGATGATTTTAACCATCCAAGATCTCTGAGCTACATTATGAAGAGAACTTATTTGCTAATCTGATTCAATCTCTAACCCATTGCGGGTTTACTCGAATTAGCTCGTTATGATTTTAATTGATATTCTCTACATCACAGACTGTTCTTTGTAGGAGGCCAACAACTTGATGAACACCAGCACATTCCGTTACAGTGGATTGGTTCACACCAAGTCGATCGGAGTGGTTCCATCGGTTGACAAGAAGGGCGTCATCTTCGTATACAAGAAGGCTAAGAAAGCTGTAAGTATCTAAAGTCTTAGAACCGCCAAGCGTCTTGCATTCTTTATGATGAATCACAATTCTGAAAAAAAGAGGATGACCACGTGTCCACTACCCCAGACTGAACAAATTCCTCCAGATCCCATATTCTCGCAATTAAGCTCGTGAACTAACCGAGATCTCCGTTTTTGCAGAACAAGCCAGCTGAAAGCACCGGTCGTATCACCTTCAAGTCAGGCCAGAAACGCACCTTGAAGAAGATCAAGAACGTCATCAAGTCCCAGAAGTACCGACCAGACCTCCAACAAGCTGCTCTGCGTCGTGCCAGCGCTATCTACCGCTCACAGAAGGTCAAGCCAGTTAAGAAGGCTAAGGCTACAGCCAAGAAAGCCGAATAAGCTCTCAAGCTGAGATGTCTTTACCAAGAAATTTTCAAATAAAAGCTTTGAACATCCTGAAAATGAAGCAAGTTTGTGTTTATTGGCACTGGGTCGAGTGAGAGATGATAACTGGTCATCAAGTTGCTTTCAGGAAATTAAGTTCTGTGCTCGGACCATGTTGGAACTGCACAATTTCGCAAAGATCTTCTTGAAATTGTACAACTCATTAGACTAGTTACTCATGAAGTCAATCTTTCAGTTTATCACATTTAAATTTATTTCCTAGTTCTTTTATGACAAACGAGTATTAAAAATTAATCCTAGATTTAAAATCTTTCGGTTCACACAGTGAACAAGTTAAATGAACTCATCGGAAGGCGATTGCACACTTCTTAGCGACCATCGGCGAGTGGATGGCTGCTATGGCGAGCAAAAGTGGAACATCGTTGACCGACAAGTTAAGTGCAGTTGACAACGTGCTTAAGGAACAAAATTCCGTTTCGAGTAGGAACGAAGCGAGGGTCTCCGAGTGAAGGTAAATTTCTCGCAATTTGGCCTCGATAAACGACAGGCACTGGTAGTCACTGAGTCCTGAGTTGTGCATAGCTTGAACCGACTCAAGAACTGACGCGATCATTGGTGACATTCCGCAGACGCCGTTCGCTGTACTGTTAGATGGCAAGACATTTGAGCTCGACGAGACGAGGCGGACGTCCCATTTGTCGACGTTTGCCACGATTGCAATGTTTTCAGCTTGCGACTGCTCGAGAACTGCGCATTGGGACGAGATGTTGAGGTCATGCTTCAGCTGGATCTCCCATTTTGAGGGTGTTGATGTGATACCCTGTTAGTAGATGCCAAGATTAGTTGTGAAATATAGCAAGAAGTTGAACGTAATTACCTGAAGACACATGTCAGCGATGTAGTGATCAGATGCGGCAGTGAACAACGATGATGTAAATCCAGGTTTCATGATTTCGTCTTGCACACTTGGATTCTTGGCGCTTTCCAGCATTGGAATTTCAACGACCTTCACATCGTCGTCAGGCTTTAACTCGCTGTTCTCATCGAGTGTTTGGAGAAACTGAAAATGCTGGTTGGTGTCGATGGTGATCGGTGGCAATCTCGAGGGCGATAAGAAATCGTTTTCGTGTGATTGATCGCCGGAAAATTCTAGATCGGTGGCGTTCGAAGGTGTTTGCAGGAGATAGTGCGCGCTGTTTGTGCTCATGCAGTACTCGCATTCGTCGTCGGAACTGTCTTCAGTTGAGTTCAGCGTGGCCGTAGATGGGAAATCGGACTGCAATGTGCCACTCGTGCTTGCACCGCAGTTCATCTTGTTCTCACGATCAATTTTCATTCCCTTTTCAAACACATCATACTCTCGGAATTCTAAGTTTTTGCTTTTCATGTAGTTCGTTGCGATCTGCGGGTACTTCTCGAAGTTGAACTTCACGCCGGAATGTTTTTTCTTGTGCTTGCACGGCTTCTTTACGGCACCGGTGCTGAAGATTTCACCATCGTCCGGAAAGTTCTTGATGGTCTGCAACGATGGACTTGACTTCAAGCCGACGAGTTTCTCGCTCTCGCCCAACATGAACACAACACCTTTATCGTCTTCGGCTTCCAGAATCGAATTCAGATTTTCTTCTTCTTCTATATTAGCGCTTAATCTCTCTAAATGCTTGATGTGCTCGATGTTCAATGCTTCCTTATACGGTTCTTTGCCCCAAAACATTTTCATCACCGTTTGCGCTCCGCCAAGACTATTCGCCGTTATCAGATTCGAAAGACTAATGAAGTTGTCCAAGTCGGCTTCATCTTCCAGCTCGATGACTTCGTCGATTCCATCGCTGTCCGGTCGAGTGACGGTGAATTTGATGTGGTCGCCCATCAAGTTCTTTTGGTACTTGCTGAGAAATTGTTTGTCTTTGGCAGTCATCTCAATTCCCGTGTCCATGCTTTTGTTGCCGATTCGCAGTTCTTGCTTTACCATTCGTGAATCTCTGAAGGCTAAGACTTTTGGAATGTCGTTCATCACGTTTTTCTTCAGGATTTTGATCAGCAGCCGATACGTTTCAGTGTCGGCTTCTGAGAGGTTTTCCGGTATCCGGAAATCGTCGTTCAAGTCATCGTCAAGTTCCCTTCCGATCTGGCTTAGTTCCTTCACGGTTGTGGATCTAGACAGCCCGTTGTTTTTTCGGACACGTGAAAAGCTTGTGGGCTTGGCCGCGTTTTGGTAACTTTGCATAGCTCGTCGCGTGTTCATCTGGTGGTTAACAGTTTTGTTGATTTCTTCTTTGTCGAAGATTTTTGTGTAAGAATTGCGGCGAATCTCACTGCACCGGATGAAATAAGTCATGACGTTGAGCAACTTCTCTATCGTCCGCACGTTTCCCTCACTTCCGCAGATTATCGTCTTGCTGAGCTTGATCGGGCTAGTTATTGCGCCGTAAAGATCACCAAGCTGCGCCCACAAGGCGTTGTAAGGGTAACTTTTTGAGATTTCTGATAGTTTGAAGTTTTCTTCCTGGAGCAGCTTGTTGATGAGTGGGTTGGCGGTTCCGTTCTTACTGAGATTGTCTCTGATGTTGGGAGTCATTAAAGGCGCGACTGTCCCGACCCAGCCCAAGTGATGAGTCAGCACCGCAGTCAAAAGCGTGCTTATGAAACTGTGAAAGACATTTTTGGTCAGTTTTAATGGCTAAAGAAAGTTGTGAAAAGCCTTACAAGTTTGTATCTTTGGTATCGGCTGTGCTGAGTAGCGACATGAGGTCATGCATAAACGAACTGACTATCTCTGGTGGGTTTTTGACACCCGTGCTAAGACTCAACCACATCGGATGAACCAGTCTCGGAGCCGAGAAGAGATCTACTAACCACTGAGATGAGTTGTGCCACGCTTTTATCATTAGCTGAAGGAAAAAGTCGACCGTTAAGCTTTGTTCTTTCGTTATTCACTCCGAGTTCATTGCAAAAATGCAAGAATCAAACTCACCGGAATGAAATTTGGTCGGCTGTAAGCATTCTCAGCTGAAGACCGTAGCCGGTAAAGCATTGACTCCAACAAAGCCATGTGTTCAGAACAGAAGTACAGCATTTCTTGCTCCATGCACTCGCTCATAGTTATGCAAACGGCGATAGCTAAACGCGGTCTTCTCGAACGGTGGTGCAGAGTCGATGAGTTCGATGACAAGGCATCACCGCTGGTTGTTTTTCTTCTTTCGACGATTTCACTGTTTCTACGAAGATTTGAAACGCAACCGTCGCTTAAACCTCCCAAGTTGGATGCTCCAGTGACGGTATGGTAATTGTTATCGGCAATGCTTGATACGCTATCGGTGATTGTTGAGATGTTTTCAAACGACGTCGATAGATTCTTCAGGATCCTTCGGTTGAAACGGCCAAATTCACAGAAGTCGGACGTTGAGTCGATACTCATCTTGCGGCTAGAACTTTCAACATCACTGTAAATTGATGCCAGACTAGATCGGGCTGATGAATAGCGCTGCCACGGCTCAGAGCTGATGTAACCTGAGCTGCCGTCACCCATGCTTTGCGAAATAAACTTAAAGTCGTCGTTGTCAAGCGACATCGCAGGCACGTCAAGCGGATGAGTTCTCAGCGAAATGTTGTGCGCGCTATCGCTAACCGAAAACGAGTTCAATGAATTCGTCTCCGAAATCGATCCGCTTATGTCACTGCTTAGATCCGAGCCGTAATTGGAAGAAGCGTGCGTGTTTCCCGAAGACGAATGAGTGTTCGTTGACGATGACGAGGCTGATGAATATTGCTGAACGGGTGCTAGGAACACTTGCGAGCACAAAATTCGAGCTGGCGATTGCAGCCAATGCACTTTGAATGACGGCCCGCGGAATGAAATTGCGACGGAGCCAAACACCATCTCGCCGAGGTTTTTGCTGTCGGGGTTTGATCGACCGTACTGATGGAAGAGACATTTCGATTGAAAACAAATTAGACGTGAACAAATCAAGCACTTACCTTGTATGTCTTTCCATCGCAGTACTCTACGTGATTCTTATCAAGTTTCAATGGTGACGACTTGTTGACATTCAATGCAATGTGTTGGGTTTGTTCAGTTGATGTCAAAGGTTCGAGCGCACTGGAGTCGAACAACAAACGCCTTCCCCGCCAATCGCATTCTCTGAACAGCATAATGCGAACTTGATCCTTGTTGAATGGAAACTGACTGCAATGATGAATTCAAGATTAGATCTAACGAAGATAGTTCGAAACGTCAATCACTTCGTATGAAATTCAATGACGCAAGTTTCATTCAACCATTGCGATCCTCGTGTGGTCGAGAATGTCAAAAAAAGATGTACAAACTATTTTCACTCGGAACGTGTGTGCCAGAGATATTTTTAGGAACATAAACATGTCATTTTCATCCCCCCAATGTTGTTGGTTTTCGAATGAAAGCCGAAACGTAAAAACTGCAACTTCATCAATCAGCGCACATTTCAATTGCTGCGATCTCGCAGTACAACGAGACTACGTCTAATCTTATCTAATCGCTTTCGGTATTTTACACTCCAGCTATTACACGGCTTGTGTCAATGCTATTACACGGCTGATTTCACATGACTCCGCTTGATAACAAAGAGAGACAATCGGACGCGACACGTTCGAGTCAAAACAATTATTTTTCCGTTTGATGATCACAAGAAAAGCCAAGACGATCACAAGACTTTCCTTAATGTGAAAATGTTTATTATTGGCTTCCCCGTCTCCCACTCACTTTCAAGCGGTCACGATCCATTGAAAACATTTTTCAACTCTTTAACAGGTGTCGGTGTCAGCAGAGGTAAGGACAATAAATTTGGGGATGAACGACAATGATGTGAAGCTAGTCTAGCTTTTAAAATTGGAAAGCTCGGTTTTTCATGAAAAACGAGTTAAAACTTGTTCGTCTGATCTTTAGTTTGTAAAAAATAGCCAATTCAACGATCCAAGAAACGTCACAGGTGACGATTACACCAAAAACTCGACACCTTCCGCTCGCGTTATTAACTCCGTAGTTGTTGTTCATCGACTCGCGACGTATTGTCACATGCTTTTGGTCTATTTTTAGGTCTGTAAGCACAGTCATTTATCATAATTAAGGCATTTGAGCTGTCCCATTTCGAGCCGATTGGAAGATCAACTTCTTATCAATCATTGAAGCTGAAAAGTCGATTGATTTTGAGTTGATTAGGAGTTGTTTGATGTTGATGATTTCAATTGGTCAAAGGGCGCTAATCATAGTCACGCTACAAATTACAAACGGCTAACGTTGTTCGCACGGAGGTGTTAATTTTAGTCATTCCCATCTGTACAATAACAAAGAAACATTTGATGACAAATCGGCGAACCTTTATCAATTAGTTGCGAACACAAGTCATATTCACGTGCTTTCTATTTTTAGTAGAGTTGGCGGCTGTTTTGATTGAATTCGGAGGTTTAAGCTTTTAATTGACATCGCAAGTGACTTTTTCTCGTTATCAAGTCTGGTTCTTCTTTTAAGCTGCCCCCGAATCAAGCGGTTCTTCCGATAAAATCTAGCCTTATCACGTATTCGCAATCCTACAAAAGTTTCTGCCAAATCACCGAGGTCAAGTTGGCAGTGGTTTCAGCTTTGCTGAAAACTTGACGAATCCGGTGCAAACCCGGATCACAACCGCGAAGTCGGAAGAGGTAAAAAACCGAGTTTTTACCTATTTGGGAAAGTTTAGAAGTGATGTCTAGAAACATACTAGCTTTTTCAAGTTCCAAACGAACTTCTCTAACGCGCCATTGCAGATCTCTTTCCACAAAAGGCTTCGCGTATTTGGCTTGCGGTTTGTATTCACGCGCGAATTACTCCTAATTCATGAGCCTAAGATGGCCCCTACTGCAAATCATAACGTGTACACCACCACATCTCGCGTACTGAGTGAAAACAATTTTTTTTAACCAGTATTGTTGAAAGAAATTTGAGTGTCTTGTGATCGCAATGATCTGCTTTTGTTTCAGAGATAAAAATAACTTTGCTTCCATCTTTCCATCACATGACTTTAATTTAAACAATTAACGTGCATGGAGGAAATTTTCCATCTTGAGGCGCGCAAGGTGTTGTTATTAAATATAGCGACCGAGCGCGAAGTCAACGTGATTCATATTTGTGGGAAAATTAGAACACGAATCATTGAGTCATGTCGGATCGATTTGAAGCAAGTTTTTGATGCTCATATGGAGGTGTGGCGCAAACAGAAAATTTTGAACCCTTGCATGAAAACGTTTTATCGCACTCCACTCGAACAAAGAAGAACCCTAAAGTCTAATCGCACATTGTTTTCGAGATTTCAAGTAGTGACTTGAAAGTTCAAAGATAAAACGGCATAGAAACTAACAGAAAGTCAACTGATAACGACTTAAATGATTCAAGGAAAGGGAATCAACGAAGCGTGATTCTGAATCACGGCAGACATTCAGTCTACAAGTTTTAATCTTTTCAGCGATGTACGTCGAATCGGGTGAAAACTGTCGCTTAAATTGCGTTTCCTCAATTTATTAAACGGGTTAAACGATCGCAAACACTCATCTCGGGGATTCATCGTCGTTTGAGTCACGAAAATTTCCATGAAGAATGACCGTGCGAAAGGCAAACGCGAGAAAAGATATTCTCGATTTCAAATTGCGTACGAGACCCGAGCAACGGCTTGCGAAAACATTTGCTTCCCCTCCAGAAAAACAAAACGAAAAACGCTACCTCACTCAACTGACAAAGTTATAAGCCGCGCGAGATGTCTGCAAATCACATGACTTCTTTTATTTACAAGCCAGAACAAATAAAAGCTGTTGATTCAAGTTTTAATGAGGCATCAAATATCCGTTTTAAATATTTGGAGAATCACTTTGCTATGAATGGTTGAAGATAAGCCGGCGTGATAAGATTTTAGGAGCACAGACGGTAAAGAATTGAGATCGAATTTGAATACTTGGCACTGCCTGTTCGAAAGTAGATTAAAACCCGCCATTGCTTGGACTTTTAAATAGCCAACTCTTGATTGACAGGAGTCAAAAAAGCACAGGTTCATCAATTGTTAAAACGCGTGACCGTCACCGGACACGGATTGTCTGCCAACATATTTTCAAACGGTTATTTGCGTGAGTTGGATGGCGATAATTTGTCTTGTCGTGCTTCACTGCAATGAGTGAAAATATTTTTGTGGCTACGTGCGGTTTGAAATGTTGTCTTCGAGTTGAGGTGAAGCGAGACAAATGAACAAGCCCATCTTTGCTTGATCAAAACGGGATTATGTAAACGATTTTGACGCAGTTCACCGACTAAGAGCTTGTTGTTGAGGACTAACCTTGACGATGTGTGCGGCGATGACTGCTTCACCAGTTTCCGTTTGTTGAAAAATTTATTGAATAAAGCCATGATGTGCAGTTCCGTCAGATTTTGACTCAATTACATCTCACTTGTATTTCACGACACCGAGCACTAAGTTTAGTTTATCTCCTGTATTTGTCACTACTCTGTCCTTTCGGATGCTTTCTTCATTTTTTGTAAATTCGTCATTTTCTCATTCTTTCACTTAATCACGACAAACAACTTAATCCGAGAATCGTTAGAATCTAATCCCCAATTAAATCCACGCGCGTTGCTTTTATTGCTGCTGTTTGACCATCGACGAGGGCGTGTGTGCTTCAGTGAGGTGTGTACTCCGTCTAAGCGGCTTTCCAAAAGCGTCGGCTTGAGCAAAAATTATCCAACACAAGCGAACGCCGAGATCTAAAAAGGGTAGAGAAAAGAAGGCTTGAGATTGATGGCGATTGTTCCCACTTGGCAGCTTCAATCGATGTGTGTAAGCTTTCCGCAATTAACAGCAGTTCTAAGTGACGTCGAGTTACAACCGTTCATAAACATGACAAAAAACATTTCTCGAGGAATTTTAGTGAAACTACTCGGGAAATATTTTTTCTCACATTCCCACACCACTAAAGCCATGTGGTTGAATTGAATAAAGTCGAGGGCCAACGACAACTAACGTCACTGATTATTAACGGTGCTTTGAACGTGCAAAATCGCCGGCCAGGAATTTCATTCACAAACTTAATTAGCGCGAACTTTACAATTTTTGACGTCACTTTTCAGCTCGTCTCCAAATCACGTGAGTTGTGTTGCTATTTTAAGTTTATCGGTCATGTGAAAATGATTTTATTTCAAGACTGTTTCACATCGAGCGTCTGTGTTGGTGCGCCCGCGAAGAAGAAAAAAATGATGAGAAATAAACAAGCGTCAATTGAAAACATCAAAACGTCAGCTTGGAGCTTGGACCGATCCAATATTTCAAGTTCAATGATCACTGGTTTTTCCGACACGGTTTTCCGGTGTCGAACACGAGAAAGCTTAAATCAACACACCAACGGACACAAAACCGCTGATCGAACCACAACAAAAACTTTTATTCTAGACTTTGATAAATGTCGAGCGATTTGTAAACGTTCTCCGCGACATTTTTCTTTAAGCCACGCGCGGCTAAAGCTTTGTTGACATTTTTGGTTGTCAAATCGTGGGAAAATAAACTTTTCTTGACAGCAACTTTCACTGGCGTTTGAAGCATCCGTCACGTAGAGCTTTTCTTTTTTGCTTGGACGTTCAGCGCTGACTCACAACGCATCTAAAAAAACTTGTTTGACAACATTTCCCGGGCGCAGTTTCTATACCTTTACTTTAATTTCCACGTTGTCACCTTTAACTAAAAACAGAACATTTACAATGTTCCACCACGCACGAAATTCAAACAATTGTTTTCTGACGTTTTCTCGTTTTTGACTTGCGACCACTTCGCCAAACGAGGTTTACTAGCCGACTGCTTCTCTCTGAATGAAAAAACTGCTGTGTGCTCGTCTCTTACAAAAGTTATCTTTGTGTGGCAGGCAAACAGAGAGCTCTGAAAAAAGCTTCGAGAAGCTCCAAGAAGCTCTCTCTCTCAACGATTCAAAAGTTGCAAAGTTTCGTTTTTTAACAGACTTTCTGTCTCAATATAATTGTCTCATAAATTACAATAAATTTTAAAGATTAACTATCAATAGAGTTTTCTTTTAACTACAACATTTCATTTCGAAAAAGTGACAAGCACCGAATTTGCGCGTTTCGAGCAAATTTGGAGAATTTTCATTAGTCATTACGGGCTGGGTGTAAAGAAAATTGGTGCTTTTAATTTACAATTTATCAAAAGGGTAAGAATTCTGCTTTCAACCTGTTGATCATAATTTTTTCTACATCAAAATCAGACTGTTTCACATTGAGAACCCGTAATAAGGACAAAATGTGCTCAAAAATTGGAAAACTTCAAAACGTACCCGTGGATTGAAAGCTCAAAAACTTGTAGGAAATCATTTAGAATTCAAACTAACCATTTTCTAATCCTACAAATACAACTTAGGTAAGAAAATTTAATTTCTTTTTGTATTATCTACGAATGAAGAATGAATGAATGAAATGGAATGTGCCAATTATGACCGAAAGATCGTTCAATCTCGATGCCATGTGTAACTTCTCCCGATTCGTAAGTTTTGAAACTAAACATTTCTTTCTTTCAAATCAGGTTTCCATACAACTTCTGTTAACATAAACACTTGACGTGAACGATCTTCGACGTTAATAAATTAGAAAGGTGAGGATTTTGATTATAATTGTCGCTCAAAAGACTAGATGAAAGCTAAACTTGGCTATCGAACAGCGCATTTGAAGAAAGAACTTCCAAAATGATATAGAACATTTAATTAGTTTTCTTTCTTTGGTCCATCATTCAGTGTGGCCTTCTCGTAAAGAGGGTCGGCGTCAGATGAAGGGCTTGTCAGGTCGATCATTGATTTTCTCAATTTCTCGCCGCTGCTAGCGGATGACCCTCTGCCTTTTTTCGTTGAAGTCTGCGATTTCGAGCGTCGCTGACGCTTGCTCGGTTCTTTGTTAACTGGATTAATCCAAAATCGTCTAGCCGTCAGCATCATTACATCTTTGACACTGATAAGCCAGCAGCCGAGTTGGCTAAACATTTCTGATAAGCTAATGTATTCATTCGGGATGATTCCATCGACGGAACTCTCGAAGTACGAGAACAAGGGAAACCAGATTTTCGTTCGATTGGAATCACCCGACATCAGCGCATGGTTGTTAGACAAAGTGTGGTAGTACAGGAACAGACGCGATGCGATGTAAAACGCGATAAAGACGTCGATACTGTAGTGTTCGTGTGCAGCCAGGATAAAGAAAATTCCAAACATATTTAAAAGCCATGTGCTTGTATGAAGAAAGTAGAGATTCCTTGGAGTATCTAAAACATGAAGCGGGAATTGATTATTTAGTCTAACTTGCGTAGTTGAGTCACGCGATTAACTAGAAAACGCGATGACTTACATTCAGTTATAAAAAAGTTCAGCAAAGTAAGGGCGACGGTATGTCCACTGAACATGTAATCGCCACATGTTCGAACTCCTTGGATGCTCATTCCTAGTCCGCTCCAGATTGTGTAAGCTCGACTCACACGTTTTGAAAGCATTTCGATTAATCCAATACTGTAAAGATTGCAAAATTTCAATAAAAGTCATCGTTCAAAGTCCAGTCAGTCGAAGTAGACTCACTTGTCTTCGTCATCGAATTTGTAGTCTGAAGCTCGGCATTCCAGATGAGTTCCGGGAACGCTGAGAGATGTGATCAACATCGTGAAGCATCGGAGAAGGAACACAGTTCCACCCAAAGCGAAGAATCTTCTAAGCAAAATCATTCTGTATCGATGGAACACCAGCACGCATAACCAAATCGCGAATAGAGCAGCTCCGGTCACTTCACAAGCCCAGAACGCCCAGTTGATGTGCGGCACGTTGTCCAGGAAGATGTCTGGGAGCGGTGGATACCGTTTTGAGTCGGGAACTCTCTCGTGCACCACGACCATCACGAAAGCTGTTAACCAAGTCACCAAAAATGCATAGCCTGCGAAAATGAACATAAAAACGTTATTTATCACAACTGTTGCTTCAGTGTCTTGCCAAACTATCGATTTTTAATTTTTCACTTGAAAAACTTTCGTTTTTTATTGTGTCGAGACTAATTTCGGCTGTTTTATGGTCTTGAGAGATAAATTTCATGTAATGACGCGCTTGCATGTACGTTCTCGTCCAATCAATCAAAAAAAAACATTAATTCAATCACGTTTTTCTGCCCGAGTTATCAGTTTTTATGTCTGTGTAGGAAATTTAAGCATCACAATAGCCAATTTATGAACAAGTTCAAGTGCAGCTCGCTTTCCTCGATGAAACAGTAGGATTTCCAGTGAATGCGGTTGGCAGACAAATTTTCAGAAGGAATAAATTCCAAGTTCATGTTTTCATTTTCTGACTGCCAAGGTTAGACGAACAACGACTGTTAACAACAGATTCTTGTTAGAATATTCTCAGAATAATTTGCTTATCTTGAACTAAATATTAAATATTTTCTCCATTCCAATAACAAGGGTTCAACAGTCCAACTTGTTGCTTCACCTTTCTTATCAGTCAAAGCTATTTCGAAACAAGCGAAACGATTCAATTTCTACGATACCTCAGGCTTTACAGATAACTTAAATCAAGCAAGTGACAACAAACGACACAGATTTTATCGCTCGAAGTGTCAAACAAAGAATAACAAGAATTTCACGAACAAGAAGATTTTCACAAGTCGGCGTTGTGGACTAATTGAAGAATAAACAACTCGAAATTCAGACATTGTCAATGAATCATGGCGTAAGTAAGAACTGACAAAGATTCATTGAGGTCGCGTTAAAAATAAACTGAATTTCCGTGGAGACTTTCGCTGCTGAACCTTTCACAACGGTGAAAAAGACGCTCGTGAGGGATCGGCCTCCGGTAATCTAATATTTCCTTCTTCTTGTTAACTTCAGCCGGCGAAAAAATCGATTTAATCAGGTTTCAAGCGGTTGCGAAAAAATTCGATAAAGAGAAAGAGATCTGATCTTTCACAAGTGGCGGGTATGATTAAATTCACACATGAAAGCTGCATTTTTGCTTTTGAAAGTGATTACTTCATTGAAAAAGCTGAGAAAGTTTGAATTCATTGGCGGAACTGACGATCTCTGATTACGCTCAAATTTGTGATTGAAATCACTTCAAACTTTGACCAGCATCGAACGACGGTTCAGGGCGAATCTCGATAACGGAAATTATTCTCTTAGCGACATCATTTTCAGAGCGGCTACTGCAAACTTGTGAAACGAACAAACAAATCATACGCGTTGGGAATGTTCCGTAACTGTAAATGTCAGTTTTTTTCCACGTTGGATAATTTCTCTCCACACAACGTTGAAGGCATTTAACGGATTAGCCTACACTGAATGTTTTGTGACTCTTTTTTGGGCATTCTTCGTCGTTGCGGAACGATTTGTCCTGTCTAAATCTACTTTTGAAAGTGAAAATGACGAGACATCACTTGACTTGCTGCATGATTTATCGTTCTTCAAGTGCACTCGCCATTTTTATTGATAATTGATGCAGAGACAACGAGACGCTTTTGAGTTTTCAAAGGAAAAATCTTCAAAGAATCTCTCGAGAAAAGCTTGTTTACGCTTTGTCAAGCTTCACCGCACTTCTATGAATGATTAATGAATGTTCTCCAGCCACGTGTTTAGGCTAGATATGCTGCACTTTTGCAAGTGTTACCGTGGAAATGGAGATCAAGGTTTCTGCAGCCTACTTGATTGTTTTTGTTTTCTAGCAGATTGAAGACTGTCATTAAATCGAACGTGTCAACAGCGAGAAGTGAAGAGCTGAGCATAATTGATTATTCAACCTGCGAGTGCTTTAAAGGACAATTGAATGAAATTCAATCGATAAGTGTCTCGAGTTAACAAGAAAATAAAAATAGCAGCGCGTTGTATTTTTAGACTTTTACCGATTTGCGTTCCGTCAAGTGCTGACTGTCGCACGATAAATATGTAATCAGCAAGCAGCAGGTCGCGTTGAGCAAGGCACCAATGTTTATGTTATGATTCAAGTGCCATCTTGCACTCTATAAACCTTATTCTCCCCTTTCACTCACCCAGGGAAACCGTTGTCTTGAACAACTCAGGCTGAATGCAGGTCGCAAACTGTCTTCCTTCAAACTGTTTTCCTGAGCTACTTCCATCGACGGAGTTGGCTGGAGAGATTCTATCTATCTGGCTGTCCTGGTTGTATATGCTCGGATGATGCTGGAAGGGAGGTGAGCTGTTGGGCGGGGCATTGTTGTGTGACAAAAGGTTGGTGATCAGATTATTCTGGTTGTCCAGGATCCCCAAAAACACAAGGCAATTTCTATTTTGCTGCTGAATCGAATTGGCAACGATCAAGAATCTTTTGATGTCACCGAGTAAAAGGTGATATTTATGTTCCAGCTTGTTCATGTCTCTTTCGTTCATGATCAAAAGCGCTTTCCCGTCTATGCGCTCGATTTTAATTGCGTTCAAAATTTCGATTGGAACCTTCTTTTTACTTAGAAAGTTGTAAAGTTCAGAACAGCTCATATTTAAAACACTCGCGTCGTTCATCTTGCTAAAACTATACTTCGGTGGTAGAATGTCTTCCGCGGAGAACATGACCGACTCCATCCACGATTTAATTTAGAAAACTAATTTTAAGCTCACGGAGTCTTTTCGACTTGTTTCGCGGAGAATTTTGTGTAAAATAAGAAAAATTGCGACGACGAGGGGTAAACAATACGCTGGCAGGGTTGTGAAAACTCAGCGCCAATCAAAACAATCGTGAATCACGAATCAACAGAATTCTCTAAATTTATTTAATTGCGATTGTCAGTGACTAGGATGTTTTCGAGCGGCCCAAACTACAACAAGCTGAAGACCAACCTCCGGTTGTGTTGCAATCGCTTGAAGTTGCTGGAGAAGAAGAAAACCGAGACGAATCAGAAGGCCCGAAAGGAAATCGCTGGTAAAACCGAGAACTTTGACGCAATTCGATTTGTTGTTCACTTCCGTCTTTGTTTCGACAGATTTCCTAGCAATCAACAAGGCAGACCGAGCAAGGATTCGTGTTGAATCCATCATTCGCGAAGATGTAAGTCCAACAAAGGTCGTTTTGAAAGTTCACCCGATGACTCATCCTTCATTACTAATTTTTTTAGTATCTAATCGAAGCGATGGAAATTCTAGAAATGTTTTGTGACTTGATTTTGGCACGTTTCGGTCTAGTGACGCAGCTGAAGGAGCTCGACGATGGAATTGCAGAAGCGGTGGCGAGCATCATCTGGGTCGCACCTCGCTTGCAAGCCGACGTTGGAGAACTCAAGGTCGTTTCGGATATGTTGACTTCCAAGTACGGAAAGCCTTATGCAGACGCTTGTCGCGCTGCAGTGCACCCAGCCAACGTTGCTGACAAGCTACAACACAAGATGAGCATTCAGGCACCGCCAAAACTACTCGTTGAGAAATACTTGATAGAAATAGCGAAAATCTACAACATCGACTACGAGCCAGATCAATCGATTATGCAGAGCGATCAACGTGGTCCTGACGGTTTCCTTATTGATCTTGGTGGTGAAAGAAACAACTTGGATGGTTTCATCCCAGCTCCAGCGCCAGGATTCGCTGCTTATCCACAGCCACCGCCGTTGCCAATCATGCATCAACCTCCAAGCAACCTGCCGTTTCATTATCCAAGTTTGCCGAACAAAAATCTTCCGTTTAATTACCCGGGACCGAATAACAACAATAATAACAGCAATAATAACTATGGCGGTGGCAGTGGAATGTCAGCTTCGTTCAACAACGTGCCTAGCGCCCCCTTCAACTATAACATTCCACCGAATCCATCATCATCGTTACCTCCAGACATGGAGAAGAAGGATTTGAACGTCAATTTCTTGAGCGTAAGTTAGCAATTGTCAGTGTGCACGAGTGTTTCTAGCTTTCTTTCTCCCTCTTTCTTAATGTTAATGCACTATCAGGATCAAAAACGGTCAGAAGCGATGCCTCCGCCCTACTCATCCATCAGTCCCGACGACAATATCCAGGTAAGTCCTGCTAAAGCTAACTTCTATTAATGCACCCACTTGTGACTAACTCTTTATCGCTATACTCAAATCTCTCAAAACAAACCAACTTTGGATTACATCGTGAGTTTTCTTACTTTTTGTACTTCATCCTGATATTAAAAATAAGCAGTGATTTGAAACGGAATACTAATTTAAGTTCCTTTTCTATTTTAGTTTTCCGGGAAACCGAAACCACAACCACGTTCAAAGCTTCCGGACCTTCCCAATGTCCCTTCGAATTTGCCGGATGTGCCAGAAGACAACCCCAAGCCAGACGACTCGGAAATTGACTTTGACGACCTTTCGAGACGCTTCGAAGAGTTAAAGAAACGACACTGAGCCGCGCTTCAATTTCTTATTTTCATATTTACTTGAGCTCCCGCTAATTGGGCGATGGCTGATGTTTTGAAACACTAATAATGTAGAAATGTTTCGTTTATCAAAGAGAGATAAAAATAAATAAAATATTCTCCTAACCACAGCAGTTATGTAAGAAAAATTCCTTTGCAAAAGACTGAAACTTAATTTTTGGAGAAATTATGAAACTTGCCGCTGTTGAAGCGTGTTGATTTTACCAAAAAATAAATCAGCGTCTTGATCTTGACCTCATTCTTTGAATTACTCAAAATTGCTCGGCCAAGGTTACGGCAACAGCTGATTTTTAAACAACCAAGCTGATTTAGTGGGTCCACTCTTTGCTGTGTATGGATTTGTTGTGGGTTTACATGACATTTCAGTCGGACCACTCTTTGTCATAATTTTTCTCACTAATCTTCGTAAATTTCTCACAGGACACTTGGACCAGCCTTCTCTGTAGTTGTGCAAGAAAGGTCCGCAGTCCATCACCGGTAAGCTCTGGATTCGTCTGTCAAAAGCAGTAACAGCGAAAGTTTACAACCCTGCACAATCGCATTTTTCGGTCCATTTTAATTCTTTCTCTCGCGTTTGACGCTAAAAAAGCTCGCGTAACCGAACGCATTGCTTTTTTGTGACTATTGTAACGTGTAGTGAGCCTACCACGAACCAATCGTGATTGAAAATAAAGAGCAGAGACGCTCAAAGTTGAAACGAAAATGAAAATCTAGGATTTAGTGAAAAAGTTGAAAAGTTTTTGCAACTCGGAAAGTTTCGAAACTCAGAAATCGCAACGCCAGTCATGGAACCACAGGTTTATGCCATGAACATGGATACTTACCATGGCCTGCAGCTGATCCAGCAAAACTCGGATGAGCAAATGCAGCAACAACAATTCCAGTCGCAGGGCATTTTAATGTCTGGAAGCGATAGCGCAGCACAGGAAGTGACTGTTCAGGACGACTCGAATGTGGTTTATTCACCATTGAAAACAAACGAACAACCTCAATACATCGCACAGGAGCAGTACTTGATTCAGCAACAGTCTCCTCAACAGTCTCAACAAGTTTTCTACGCCAATATCAGTCCTCAACATCAGAATCGCGTTCAGCAGCAGCAAACTATCGCTCTGAACCATAATCTCATCACACAACAGAACCAGAATCAACAGAAGGTACAAGTTGTTTAACAGTTTCAAGGTACTTGAAATTATTTTTTTTTCTCCCTCCAGTTACTTCTGCAATCTCCAAAAGTGGTTGTGCAAAGGAACAACGATCTCATCCAACCAGCAGCGAATATGGTTGTAGATCATCAGAACCAGCAAACAGTCCAGTATCACTTTGCACCACAAATGGACCCAAATCAAAGTCAGCAGCTGATCATCCAGCATCAGCCACAGCAGCAGATCAAGCAAACGATTTATCCCCAACAGCCGAATCAGGTGAGCAATTGACAGCAGTTTGTGATTAAATTAAATTAAGTTAATCTTTTCTTGGTCGTTTCGCAACCGCAGTACTATCTCCAACAGATTCAGCAGCCAGGCGTCGGTACGAAAATCGTTATGCAGCAAGCGCCAGGCAACCAGCTTCGCTACTACCTTCCCTCGAAGCCTCAGCAGCAGGTTCAACAAATCGCAGTGCAAAATCAGACTGGTCAGTTGATGCAAATTAACCAGCAACAGCTTCAAGCTCAGCCAGGTCCTCGACAGTTCCGGCCAAGACAAGTTACGCCAGTTCGGGTTCAAGGTGTACGTATTGGAAGTCCGCAAATGCAGCAGCCGCAAACAATGACTGTTCTTCAACAGGGAGCAAGAATCCCGCGACCTCGCATTGTTCGACCTCAAGCTCAGAACCCATTGCATCATCAACAGGCCGTTCAAAATGCACAACCAGCCAGACCGACATTGGTAACGCCGAACAAAATGGTTTACTTGCTTCAAACGCAGCCTGATGGATCGCAAGTTCTCGTTCCACATCCAGGCTACGCTCAGGGGCAGCAGCAAGTCGTTCGAATGGTTCCGAAGCCAGTGACGCCACCTCAGACACAAACGATTTATCAAACTACGCAACAAGCATCTCCTCAACAAATCCAACAGCAGGTCGAAGAACAACACACTCCCACAACTTCTACCTTTCAACCCAAAAAAGATAGCGACTGTGACGATTTAGAAGATTCCATCACAGCTACAGCAATCTCGAAGTCAACTCGGTCAGAGCCCCCGCCACTTCAACCTCAATCAGGCATCTCCAACGCTGAGTATCAGAAACGGATTCAACAGCGTGTTGGAGTCGTCAGACCTATGATAAATAACGCGGAAAATCAGCTGAGATCGCCTGCCAGAAATCCAGCTCAACAAGTGATACGACAGCGTCCAGTAGCTAGACCGCAATATCAAGGACTCAGTCAAGAGATTGAAGTTCCTGAACGTGAAAGTGCGAAGATGTTGGTGATACTGGACAACGGAGAACAGCGGCTGATCACGTTTACGTTGCCGAAGGAAACTTGCACTGTTCAAGAGCTGCTTGATCAAGTTGGAATTTCCGTCGGCGCTGACAGCAACATCGAGTGCATCGAAAATCCTGGCTCGGAAATCGATTACATTGTGAAAGTTGGGAACTTCGCGACGAGAGACACCGCAGCCATGACAAAGGCGGCTGAAAACCACATCAGACAACAGCAGCAGCATCGCCAACAGCAGATTCAGAATCAAAGGAACAACATTTTGCAAAATCAGCAGCCACAGCAGATTCCGCAAACCGTTCAGAAAATTAAAACTCCCGAACCGAAAGGGCCAGAGCCGAAATATGTCCCAGGATTTTTCGCCGTCTGTGCTGCCTGTGGATTCTCAGGTATGGATCATGCTAAGTGCAGCAGATGTCAACGCATCTTCACCGAGGTGCCAAAAATGCAGAGAATGCCAAATGCTCAAAAGACGACGCCGACAACTGCCGGCTCAACTCAAACGCCGAAGCTCGTCTTGTCTCGGACAATTGACAAGAAAGATCATATCGAGGCACTCCAGAAGAAGCATCAAATGGCCACCGCGAAAAGTCTGCCGCTAGGACGAGCCGGTCGAGTTGTATCGTCAACTCCGAAAGGCCGCGGTGGAGCGAGAGGTTCCAGAGCCAAGCCAATCGTACCTGAAGTTGTGACACTTAGCAGCGACGACGAGAGTGAGTCGAGCGAGAGCAAATTGGTTGCCTCGAAGTCGACCAAGAAGGAAGAAGAACAGCCAGCACCGAAGAAACATTACGAGCCAGAAATCGTTGAAGACGTCGTTGCCGGTGAGTTTGAATTTTGATTTTGTTTGTTTTGAGGCCAACTTCGTTCGGGGACCATCTTTGGGTGACGTTGAAGTTCTAATGTTGAAAATTTTGTTTCAAATCTGATGTTCGCTCTCAGCAGTTTTTGTTCTAATTTCCCAGAAAATTTTAAATATGACTTTATGTGACAAAACTGTTTGAAGTTCCCACAATTTTGAGGTTAAAGGTTTATTTTGAAGAAAATTTTTGCGACAGATCTGTTTAAAATTTTCGGCACTATTGTCGGATTAGAAGTGTTGAACACATGGAAGACTCTGGTAAAGTTTTCCGCAGTAAGTAGAGTTGAAATCCGCATAAGAAGCACTTAAACGCGTTTTCCAAATGGTCTTCGAACGAATTATGAAAATGTTTAAACGAGAAAAAGGTTTTGAAGTTAGAACTGGATCGCCAGCGACCATCTCGTCGTTTATTCGAAACAGTCCGGTCCACAACAGAGGTTACCATCAAACATATTTCATTCGCAATACATTTCATCAAATTGTGAATTATTTTGTTTCAGATGACTTTGTTCGCTCGGATGTCACGGAATTCAGCGAAACCGATGAAAGTTACTCAACCAGTTTTTCGTGCCGAACTATCCGCATTGGAACCTATAAATTTGACTCGAAAGAAAAGGTAAACACTAGAGTCCAGTGCAAACCCAAGATTCTAACTAACTTCCTCCGTTTCAGGTCATCATATCAACAAAAGGAATTAGAATTGTTGCGCCTTCTTTCAAGAATCCAAAAGATATGATTGTTCTCGACATCCAGCAGTCAGAAATCGTAAAAGTTGTGGTTCACTTCAGCAAACAGCTGCACATCATCTTCCTCTACACGAAACCTTCTTGTTCTCGTTATGTGACCGAAGCGCTCCAGCTGAAAGAAGTCAACGACAAATGTAAGTCTTCAGCGGCTTAACACAAACACATACAACCTAATACAAATCCTTGCAGCTCCTTTCTTCTCGCCGATGTCCAGAAGCGAGCCGAGAAAGAAGATTGTTTTCTTGGCTGAGAACATCAATGAAGAGACTAAGTCTGTCATCCGCACTGTGTATAAGCTGCCAGTCCTCGAGGAAATCACCAACGCAGATGCCAACGAGCTCTTGGTTCGATCCACTGGAATCCCGCTCACACACAACAAATCACCCACTGCTACACCAAGCAACATCACCGATGCTGTGTAAGCTCAAATTGCGTCACCTTTGCTCAAACGATGTCTAATCCAAGTTTGTTTACTTTTAGTTTGCAAGAAGTTGAAGTCCGAAAGCTTTTGATGTATCCGGAAGGTCGTGGAGGACATCAAATCACAACTCACGACTACATTTGTCTCGGCTCGGACAATTACTTAAATGATGTAATCATAGATTTCTATCTGAAGTACGTTCACAACGAGATTGTAGATGAGGAAAAGCGAGCCAAGTCGCACATCTTCAGTACGTTTTTCTACAAAAGACTGACGCGAGTGACTAAGGAAAAGGACTCAAAGCTGCCTGCAGCTCAGAAGCGACACGCTCGTGTTGCAAATTGGACCAAGAGCGTGAACCTATTTGAGAAAGACTTCATAATCATTCCAATCAACGAGCAATCACATTGGTTCCTAGCTATCATTTGCTTCCCGAACCTAACCGAGCCGCACACAATGGACACTAATCAGCCGATCAAGTTGTTACCAGCACAGAAACGAGCCAGTAAGTTGTGCAAGCTTTGAGGGAGTGGCAGATTCTGACCAACATTTTTGTTCACAGAGAAGAAGGCTTCGGTGCAAATCGGAAACACGACCATCACTCCGCTGTCTAAGAAAGAAGAAACAATCCATTTGGGTGATGACGGAAGCGAACGAGATGAAGCAGAAGGCGACGACAGCGAACTAGGCAGTAACTTGGAAAGTGAAGACGAGGAAGGAATCGTCGATCAAGGGCAGCCGGTGAAAGTGTAAGTTACCTGAATTCAAATAACGAACAGTTGTTGATAATTTTTGCTTTAGTCCCTGCATTTTAATATTCGATTCGTTGCTTGGGGCTCCAAGAAACCGCGTCGTGGCCACTCTCCGTGATTATCTCACCTGCGAATACAAAGCAAAGTACCCAAACGGTCCTGCACGAGTCTACAACAAGACGAACATCTTTGCATGCCAAGTTAAAGTTCCTCAGCAAACCAACTTCACAGATTGCGGTCTGTTCCTACTCCAGTACGTCGAGCAGTTCTTCAAAGATCCTGTGAAAGACTTTAGACTACCGATCAAAACGCTGCTGAACTGGTTCCCCGTCGAAATCGTCACCCGGAAACGCGAAGACATTGCAAAACTCATTGATGAACTCATCAAGCGTACAACTCCGGAAGGAATCGAGCTTCCAGTCATTGAGTTCCCGACCAAAGACGGAAAAATTCTGGATCAATCAAGCTCTGAAGATCAAGCTGAACAGAGTGCGTTTGATGATAGCGAGTACGTGCCGACTGAGGAAGACAAGAAGGAATTCGAGAAGATTCAAAACGGATCGAATCTCTCGCAGACGCCCGTCGAGGAAAAGAAGAAGGTTTTCTTCAAGCGACGCAATCCTGACAAGAACGAATCCAGCAGCAGTGAAAGTAGCGAAAAGAAACCGAAATTGAATAACTCGAGAAATAAATCATAAAGCCTCGGTTCAAATGATTTTTAAAGAAGAGAAAGTCTTTTATAAAACCGCTAAAAACTGAAACAGGACCCTAAAGTAAAATTCTCTATGAAGAAATTTCACTCGATGGGCTTTAATCTTAAGTAACGTCACTATGCTATAAAATACAGTGAAATGTCGATAATCAAAAGATTAAGTTTTTCACAGTTTCCACGGGTTTTGAGGAACAGACAAAAATTAGAAATTCAAAAATTTAAATAACTTAACCCTATTGAGAACTCACTGTAAAAATTTCATGTAGGTCTTAGCTAAGTTTCACAATTTTAGAGAAGATTCAAACCAGTAGGACTTCATACATACATGAAAAACCTCGAGAAATACACCGAGCATACATGAAATATTTCTAACTTACATGAAAACGATTGAAACTTCAATATATTTTTTGTTAATCATAAAACAATTTCTGAAATCTTCTGTAACATCTTCAGAACATGTATCAATAAAAGATAATTTAATCGATGGAAACCATGATCGTTTTAATACGAGTCGTCGTTGTGGCCTTAAGAATTATTTCTTATCAATTATCAGGTTAAATTCTCCAATCTTGAGGCATTAGAAATTCTTGGTCAATTCGAGAATTTTGTCACAAGTTCAAAAATCAGAGTGTGAATGAAAGTGTTTTTTTTGGCTGGCAATGTTGAATAACATCTTAAGATTTCTTTTAGTGTTAAGTACAAAAAATTTCACAATTTGATCACAAAAGTAAATCATGAACAGCCTCAATGTTTGCTGAATTTACAACAAGTGTAATTGTGCAAGAGCAAGAAGTGGCGCACCACTTGGCGGATGTGGAATGTCGCCAGCTGAACCAGCGACGTCCAAATGAGTGTACTTGATTGGCTTCGACGATTTGGCATCGTACTTGTCCAAGCCTAAAATAAATTTGTTAAATTTGAAGTTTTAAAAATTTGTCATAATTTACCGCTGGCCATGATCAAAAATGCAGCTGGCGTTTGATGGCCACGTTGCGTTTTTGTTGAAGGCAAGTTGTTGCATTGAAGTAAGTCTTCGCCGTAGGCTGATGAGCGATGGAAGGCAAAGTCTTCTTTGCGAAGTGGAGAGATATCGGCGGGATCACCAAGAACATCTCCAGCTTTGCAAAAGCTCAAGCCATGGCCAGCATTCTCAGCGACTTTGTTATCCATAACGCAAGTGTAGTCCCCGACGGCAAGCCAGGCCTAAAATAAAGAAGCTTTTCAAGTTCATCGATAGCAGTCATTTTTTTTATCAAATACGTGGCCAGTCAGCGTTGCGACAGTGTAGAGATGTGGATCGGCAAGTTTTTCCTTGACAGCACGCTCTTTCATCAAGCATAAGCAGTCAGCCATCGCCATTCTACCCTCGGCATCTGTATTTCCAACGCGAACGCGACTGCCGGCTCTTGATGTGATGATTTCATCAGCCACGTAACATTCTTCTCCGACGGAATTTCGGACCATGCACAGGGCAATAACAACGTGAACGTCTTCTGGCTTGTGAATCTCCACGAACTTCATAAAACCAGCCAATGCAGCAGCTCCACATTTGTCACGCGACATGCCAGCCATAATTCCTCCAGCTTTGATGTCAGCACCGCCGGTATCATAAGTAACACCCTTACCGACAAGCATCAAAGTTTTGCGAGAAGGCTTTGGCGGAACGTATTCCAAGAAAATGATTCTACCTTCATGTCTTGCAACGCTACGAGCGGCGCGGTTGACGGCTCCAAACAATGGGAAATCATTTTCGATCTGGTTCTGATCACTGATGATTTCAAGCTTGATTTGACCCTTGGAGAAGGCTTCCTGGCAATAGATGGCCACATTGGGAGGGCTCATTCTTTCTGGGTCAGCACCGCCGATGTCACGGGAAATGAACAAGCCCGCTTCCAAAGCAAGCGCCTTCTGCACAAGTTTATCCAAGTTGTCGCTGATAGTTGATGTCACAAACAGCTGCTTAACGCGCATTACATTTGATGGAGAAGCTTCGCGGAATTGAATTGGCACATAAAGTCCTACAACAGAAGCTTATCGAGTTAGCATTGAATTTAAAAAAAAAATCCATGATAACTTACCAGCCAGAGCTCCTAACAAGCTTGATAAAGCGCCGTTCGGGAATTTTGGAGCCGATGGCAGAACAAGAAGTGGCTTTGAGAATCCAGACTTAACTGCTCGTTCGATGGCATTCTTAGCTGACCGGAAGTACTCACGAACGTCGGCATATTCTCCTGAATCTAGAGGGGAATAGATCGTCGGCGTGTTATCGCTCTTGAAACAGGAAACTTCCGACGAAAATGCTTTATCGAAAGCTTTCGCTTCGGCGACGTACTTCAAGATATATTTTGGATTAGCTTCGTCTTCGATGGTAACAACGCAATCGTGTTCGGTTGATTTGTTCAAGTCAACAACCTTTACAGGGCAAGGCAAATAACTGAAATGTTGATCGATTAGAGCTTGTTATCAGAGTGTGGCAAACACTTGAGTTTGAAGTAGGAGTACAAAAGATCAGAGTTCATCGCTATCGGATTGTTTGTTTTTCTCTTCTCAAGTCACAATGTTGCAATTCATCCAAATTCAACCATCACATTTTTTATCCGAATTTGTACCGATTAAGTCTTCGCTCCATCCTTCAATGATTCACCACGCTATACTCACTTCAAATCCATGATGCAGCGTGCTCGCGATGATCCAAGTAAGTCAAAATCCAAAGGCTAACTGAAGTCAAAGAACTATTCTATAAGTCTACTTCGCCAGCAAACAAACAGCAACAACATAAATCGGTGTCTACAGAGTGTTCTCTAATAAAGTTCACTTTAAATTGGGATTAAGGACCAATTTGATTAACGGAAAAACTTTTATTCTATCAGGTAAAGATGAATTTAAATTAATTTTTCAACACACGTTTGGAGAACACCCTGTCACAGTGTCTACCAAAAATTTTCTACGTTTAAGTCTTCCCAAAAACTTGCGCAAGCTTAGCAGAAAACAAGAACAAGAACTAAAACTGTGAAATCATTGTCGATACGAAGTTTCCAGCTCTGTTAAGGTAATCATCCGTCTCCTGAACGTGGTGACATCGTCGAAAGCCTGCTAGTCCGCCGGTGAGGGTCGAAAGTTCGATAAACTTGAAAACACATTTCGAAGAGATGGTTGAAAAGTTTTCTCCTTGTGTTTTCAAATAAAATCTGCAGTTCTGTTATCGCTCGTCGACATCGCTGGCGATAAATCATTGCTAAAAATCCAGTTTTGCCTCGGCCTAGTGCAAATAGTTGTTGCCGCAAGTCTTGCTCGCTGCAAAGTTTTCTTCTTCATTCTTCGTGTGTTTTCTTTTTCCCTTGCCGTCCCTATCGAACAATCGAGGTTTGTTGATAAGAAAGTCGAGTTGCATTCCTATCGCAACTGCCGTTGTTTCTTTTTTCCCAAAACAATCAAGTTCGAACGTTGTTGCTTATCTTTGGACTCTTGCAGGAAGTTAAAGCAGGGGCCATGGACAACTCTCCGTGTTCACAATCCGAGTCAGAGAGTTCGCTCGACGGCGCCGCATTGAGTAATTCGTCGATGGCACCGCCGTCGCCAGTGTCTCGCGAGCAACTTCAGAAGCGCATTGATAGCTTGAACCAGCACAACAAAGTGTTGAAGGTTGAGCTGGACACTTACAAAATCCGAGTCAAGCAATTGCAGGAAGAAAACAAGGCTCTTCGTCAAGCATCAGTCAATATCGTAAGTGCACCATCGTTTCATGCAATTAACACTCCCTTAAATATCTCCCCCAATTTTCAGCAAGCAAAAGCCGAGCAGGAGGAAGAATACATTTCAAACACGCTACTGAAAAAGATCCAAGCACTCAAGAAAGAAAAGGAAACGCTCGCTCATCATTACGAAAGGGAAGAGGAATGCCTGACGAATGACTTGTCAAGAAAGCTTGACCAGCTACGCAAGGAAAAATGCAAACTGGAGCTCACATTGGAGCAAGAGCAGGAATGCTTGGTCAACAAATTGATGAGAAAGATTGAAAAGCTCGAAGCTGAGACGCTGGCAAAACAAACAAACCTCGAACAGCTGAGACGCGAAATGGTAGAATTAGAGAACACGTTGGAGCAAGAGCAAGAAGCTCTAGTCAATAAGCTGTGGAAGCGAATGGATAAGCTTGAGGCCGAAAAGCGATCACTCCAGATTCGCTTGGACCAACCAGTCTCAGAAAGCGCCACGATGAGTCAAAAGCAAATTCAGCAGAATGTCATCGCTGACGAAGCTTCCATCCTCACGAACCACATTCAAAATCTACGCTCCGAAGTAGATAAATTGCATAACAACTTGGCCGCTGCCGAACGCGAAAGTCTTGAAAAGACTCAGCACTTTGCTCAAGAAGAACGTCACATTCGAGAAGAGAACATGCGCCTTCAGCGTAAACTCCAGCTCGAAGTTGAGCGTCGAGAAGCTCTCTGTCGTCACCTGTCTGAATCTGAAAGCTCGTTAGAAATGGAAGAGGAAAGAATTTTCAACGAAAATGTCGGTCTCGCCCGTACTCGTACTATCAGCTCACCAGTTCCACATAGTCCATCAAGCAGTCGTCCGTTGTCGCCAACACGCTGCTACGCTTGTGGGCAATTGCTGGTAAGTAAAATTTGAACGGACTTAGTGTCATGATATAAGAAAAAAAAAATATTTGAAGGGTCGTCGAAGCGAACGCTTTATCAAGCCAGCAATTCCCAACTTGGGACTAAACTCGTCTGCACCAAACGCGCTTCAGTCACAGAACAACAACAACGGCGTCGGAGGCAGCAATGCCAGCATATCGTCGTTGAACAACAGTCTGAGCTCGACAAGCAGCAGCTCAACATTGCCATCTCAAAGTAGCGGTCATATTCCAGCATTCGTGCAGCCACCAAGCCCCATGGACACCGAGTCAACAAAGGATTAAGCAAGTTTACCTAACGTTCTAATCGTACTCTGCAGTTTTGTTTTCCTTTTTTTCGCATTACTTAAAGTTTCCGCTGTTGCTGCTTTCACACGATGAAAATTCTTGCACAATTAGTTTTCATTGAAGCTCATCTCTTTGAAACAAGTGACCGCAAGCACTTGCATATTATTTAACCCGAGCATTAAAAGATGAATTTTGAAGAAATGCCGAATTAAACATTCGCCGCAATTTCTCTTTTTTTATTATCCTAGATTTTTAAGACGGTATAAAAGTGAAGTAATTTCACACAGTTTTTTGTATAAGAAAGTTTCCGAACGAAGAAAAGAAACATAATCGAAGTGAAACCAGAAATATCGGAAGAAGAATGAACATTAGTTGATAAGTAAAAGAAAAAACATTTCTTCGCTTCATTTGATATAAGACTTAAAACGTCAAGAAAGCTTACCTTCTCGAGAAAACCTACACATACTGACACAGTGGCGGTGGATTCTTCGTTTTGTTTCCTAAAATTTCTTCTCACTAGGCTTGCATAACGAAATGTCTAAAGCTAGAAACTATTTACAAAAGAAAAGTTTCTCAAGACAGAGTGTCGCCAGAAAATAGCGACAAAAAATGAAATTCTAATCTTAGTCAATTCTGTCAATTCTGGAATCTTAGAAACAAGCCTGGGTTTGTGAAAGAAATCTAGAAGAACTGAAAATATTCAATAGCCAGACTTTAAAAACATAACATTTAGAAAGCTAGAAGTCAGGAATCTTCACACTCTTTAAAAAAGAAAAGCGAAGTTTCAGTCCGAAAAGCTTCGTTCAGATGAAATAAAATTTGTTCAAACCACTTCAAAAATTCAAGTGTGATGATCAACGTCTTGAATAAACCTAAATAACTGCTGGAAAATCTTTAAAAAGCTGTTGAGCCTCGTCGTAGTATCAGAAATGAAGAAAATCAAGATTAAATTGTGTCGAACTTAATTAAATCTTGATTTTCTATACTATCTTCAGAAGCTTCAAACTTGAGCCTTTATCAATCATCATAAACAGCTTTTCGTTCTGCAAACACTTCTCAGACACTATGTTATGCAATCCGTCGTTTTGCCTTTCTGTAAATGTTCACTTGAATCGATGTATGAAAGAAAGTATCTAGAGTTGCGATCGTTCCTTGAGATGTCGTTTTGATTGTAGGTGGAAACAAAACCTTATTTCAACTCTTTTTTATTTCATTTTCGACTTTGAAGCCAAAATAAGAAATTGTCGTGAAAATTTGTCAAAAATCTAAAAAATCATCAGAAAAAATTATTGTCGATATTAAAGAAGAGAAAAATAATCAAATTTAATGTGAACGGAGAAAAGAGATGATTCAATTAAAAACCATTACACAGAGTCTAAGAATTCTCAGCTTTCAGCATAAGAAATCAAATAAAAGTGAAAACTCTAATTGAAACTTCCAAATTGTCCTTTTACGATGAAATTTTATTTTTCTCCCTCAAGATCTTTCGAGTTCAATACATGAAAATGTTCACAAGATACTTCATAATCATGCTGAGCATCTCTTCAATGTATCAGTCACCTTCGCCTTCGGTTGGTGGATCGTCATCTTCCTCGAATTTCGCATAAAGCTCAGCTCGATGCTGCAAAACTTCCTTGACAATCTCCAACAGCAAATCGCGCGAGTCAATCATTTGACCGATTTCAGATGCGACTTCTTCGGCCAGCCATGGCGTCAGCTTGCGCTGAAGTTCTTCCTTGTTCTCAGCATCGCGCACAGATTCGATGGATTCCAAGACACTCGGTAGAAGATCGGCGATGTGTCCTTGTAGCAACTTTGCGGCGGTAACTCGTTCTTGTATTTGACGATCAATCTGGTCTGCTATTTTGTCTTCTTCGTGGCGATGATCCTGGTCATTGGATAAAGGAACTCAGTCAAAGCTACAAGATTAAATTTGATTTCTTTACCTTCTCTCCTTGCAATCGATTCTCCTGTTCTTCCAGTCTTCGCAGCTCTGCCATTTCAGCTTCACGTGATGCCATCATCTTCTGCTGCTGTTCACGAAGCTCAGCGATCTCTTCTTCATGAATCACTTCAGTCAACGCCTGTTGCAATGTGCGGCCAATCAAAGTCTCCAGGATCGGCTGAACTTCAGCGTCAAAGTCGAACAGTTCCCCTTCAACTATTTCTGTTGTAGCGTCGACACCTACTTTAGCTGAGATATATGGTGGTGTCGGTGGACGTTGCAGGAAGAGATCCGTTTGACATGACTGTTCGAGTTCGGGTGGTCTTGAGAAAAGCTAGAATCGAAAAATTTCTTTAGTGTTTGAAAGTTAAATTTGCAACAACAGTTCTCACCTCTTCGAGATATTTTTCGGTTTGAATCGTTTCGTGTTTTCTTCCACGAACTGGCGGCGGTGTTCCAATAATTCCACGCTGGTTACGCGTCACCTGGCGCTTTCTCAAATACTGACGACGTTTTGCTTCTTCTTCCTTACGAGCGTTGTCGCCATCACCCTGAATGCGAAAATGAATCCAAGGATAAGTTCAAGGAACGCAATAATTCTTATCAAAAAGCAAAGCATTCGAAACAATACTGCATGCAGGCAAAGTGAAGAATAAAATTTTGTTTTGCAACTACTGTTTTACCTTTCCCGAAAGTAGACCAGCGTAAGCGAAAAGAGGATTCCACTTTGGACAACAATTCATGGGTAACAATTCCCGCAAGGCAACAATACATGTGTTTTCAAAGGAATCAAAAAAGAAAAAGTGCAGAAAGTAACTTTTTGTATTTTCAAAGCGATGTTTCCTAATATTTTCAGTTCATTAAAAAAGAAGAAAGTCCGAGCGTGACTCGTCATCGGACATTATTGGTTTTTTCCCTTATCTACCAATCGTCTACAAAAACAAATTCATGTGGAAGTCTTCGAATCAACTGTTCTAAGAGAAGGTGAAAGGGTAAACTCACAGCTTGGACGTTGCTTGCTGTCGATGCGAAATTGCTTCCGCGCACCACTCGACGATCGTACATCAAATTTTGACATGCCTGGTTTTCTCTGAAAGGGTAAATGTTATAAATTAGTTATGGTCTTTAGTTTATTTAAAGAATGAAAGCTTCATTTGCATGGAAATACTTTGTAATTGGAATCACCAGAGCTTCCACGCTTCCTAACCATAAAGGTAGCACTGTTCAAAGCCCTTGCTATAATACCAAATCAACTAAAATAACGCACGGAAAAGACAACAATTCGGAACCGATGGTCATTCACCCTTCAGACAATAGCCACATGGACGACAATAAATCGCGGTGACACTTCGGAAGTTCTGTAGCTTGGAATTCGGGTCACTTGTGTAACAAGTAGAAAGGATATTGAATTTCGCATGGAATGCCTTGAAGTCAAGTTGAATCGATAATAAAATTCAAATTGTTCGTTTTTTTTAAAAAAATTAAAAAAGAATCGCTTGCATTTCCAGCTTTCGAAGATCTCGACGATGTTCCATGAACTCGAATCACGGTAGATCATCATTTTGATGACTGACATTGCTAACGTGTCTTGGAAAGCGTGTTGTACCTTCTCCCCCTGCATGCCTCATGTAATCCCAAATCGTTCAACATTAAATGAGTCTTGTAACGATAAAAGCGAAACAAGACCTAGAACAAAATTTCACTCGTCGAGTATGTGATCGTTTGTGAATTATTGATAAAGCCGGTGTATGTAGTCATCCGAAAAATAATTTAGATACAACTGCTTGTCGTCCTTCCGTTTCGAAGGGCATGATTGATGTCTTCAACGTTCCCATAACGTGAACTTTAACTAGCTTTCACGAGAAGCTTTATAAACGCTTTTCAAAGTCATGCAAATTTCCATACAACACGTTCCGCATCATGAACATCAACAACGACATAAAAATATTCCTTAATTCTTCGCGAATTTCTTTGCGCCACTTCCGGTGCCGAACGATAAAAAGTGAAATTTCTCCGCGAAATATTAATCAAGATTAGCATGAAATGATTCATCAAGTTCTGAAGACTATTTCAATGGGAGTTTTCGTTTTTCCAGTCGTTATTTATAGCAGAGCTTTTCATCATCAAACACGTCGTAAAACAATTTTCATTCACAAAGTGATGTAATTTATTGATTTTCTACTCAAGCGGCGGAAAATCAATCGTCAAGAATAGTCTAGTAAAGAAAAATTGTTACCCGTGTTCGGAGTAATTTCGAGTGAGTCATAATTGCAATGAGCTTAGTTAATTCACTTGACACACGACATATTTTGTTCAAGCGGTGAGCCAATCGAAGGTCAAAAGTCTGGAATGGCAAAAAGGTGGCACGAGAACTTCATTAATTGATTTGAATTTCAAATTCCCGAGAAACTTTCATGACCAATCTTGAGTGTACAGTGTGCTCCGTCAAAAAGATTTAAGGCTGTGGAAAGCTTACTTGAATCACGCTTTTGATTGCTGTGCTATAGAAATGACGACAGGCGATTTGTGATAGTTTAAAACGATTTATGAAAAAATAGAATTGAACGCATGAACTGCTGCTTTAGTTAACGGGTTTATGTATCAAGAAACTTCCAAGAAGTCTTCTTTTACAAGATAAATTGTTTCTTCACTTCAACCCTTACTAAACTTCACAGGTCTTCACTGTACACACGAATATACACGCTAATTAATGCGCAAAAAATCGCTATCGCAAGCGCCATCAAAGGGAAAATTATTAATGCCATTCAAAGAAACAAACTCGACAACGAATCTTGTTTCGTTTAAAATAATAGAAAATATATGGAAATTGGAGTCGACTATTCATTGAAATGACGTAGAAACCACTTGAAAAGCTCACCACAGAAGACTTCAACCCATCAAGACATGAAAAGTGGATAAAAATGCAAATAACTGCTTTACCCTTCTTGGCTTTAAAGCGGAAAACCATCAGGGATTTTTCACGCTGAAACGATGGCCTTGTCGCGATACCATCACAACTTATGCAACGAAAAGCTCGAGTAATAAACATAAACATCAAAAAGTTTTCTTATCGCTTGAACGACTTATAATTTTAGCAATTTTCTTTACCTTGTCCTTGAGATTTTGACGCCCGTAACTTTGCATGTTCCATCGTCGACGTTATCAAGTGACAGTCGCGAATCTACGAGCTCGTCAAACGAGCGAATGTTCTTCTGAACTAGGTTATTGCTGCGGTAAAAAATGTGGTTCTGGTTGGGGTTGCCGTTAATGCTGCTTTGCTTGGAGAGAAGTTCACGACGATGGTGCTGTTCCAAAATGCGCGGTCGACTGGCAAACGCATAAACATGACGTGCTCTCGCCACGATTTCACGCACAACAGGCCGAGGTTGCAGGAAAACTCCACGTGGGACCGTCGTGACAAATAGGGGCCGTTTTATTGTATCATCGTTCGTGGTTGAGCTTCCCTGTGTTCGAAAGTCTTTGATCACCATAAGTTCAGAGGAATTAAGGGAAAACCAAGAAACAACAACTAAATCAACAAATATTGATCCGGAATGGCGGAAAAATTACATGTTCGTCTCATTTTCCCACCCTCGTTCTCGCGCATTGAATAATTTACCGCTCGCGGATGTTTTCACATCAAACTGTACAAATCGATTGCCATGTTATGACCGGGAATTGTGTCAGAAGTAAATAGTAAAACGGGTCACAGTTCAAGTTTCTGTGTTTTATAATAGAAAACTTTGATTTAAAATTATTTTTCAAGTATTTATAAACCCACCACTTTATTGTTCGATATCTAGACTGTCAAAAATTTAAAGGTCTAGACAAATGTAAACTTAAATTAAAATTTAACCTTCTGATCCGCGTTGATCTTATGCATGTGCTTACCACAAACTTCCACGCTTTGAAGAATATTTCACGGACTTTGGGAACAGCAACTACAGACATTTTGTCACTCCCAGTATTTTATAAGAACGATTTTAGATGAGTTTCTATCATTTGCGCTTGTTATTTGACTGACGCAACAACTCTGATCATTATATTTCAAAGGAAAAAACTATAAAAAGATTACCCCACGTCATCTGAACTTAATCACAATTAATTACCTCAATTAACTTCATAACAATTGCAAGCGATGACGGAAGAGAAAGGAAAATAGTTTCTTGGTTTTCCCCCAAGTGTCACGAAGATCTCTAGAAGCAGCCACTTACATCTCTTGAGCTTTTTTTGGACTCTCTTGACTGACTCCAGCGATATGGTGGCTTTTTGTCAAAGTCTTTGAGTGATTCGCGTTGAGATCTTTGTGGTTTTTCGAGTTTCGTTAGCTTATCAATTATTTGCGCTTCTAAATACTGCAAGTCAGGTGAACGATTATCATCGTCCGACTGTTCTCGTCGTCTCAACGGGCGAACAATTGCTTCTGGTTTAGCACTCAAAACTGCAGAGGTTTTCTCGGTTGTAACGATCGTTAGTTCACCAGTTGTTTCACGTTTTCCGTCCGATAGCTGGTCCGCATAGAAAGGCACTGTTTGCATTCTTTCAATCGAGTGCCACTCTCGACTTACTCGACGAATTTTTACTTAAGTCTTGTTCCTTGTTAAGTGATGCAAATTACAAACAAATTTTATCCAATTTACTTGTCATTATGATGCGATGTTGGCTTTTCTAGGTGAAAATTGCATTGTAAATGTTAATTTTGTCCTAAATTTCCGACTCGAACAAGACGGAAAAGAAAAAGCAGCCCGAAAAGTGATTGTTCTTGGCCAGTTGAATTAAATATTCTTGCTGGTAAACTTGAACGCATTACATTTTAATCAGAAAGTGGGAATTAAACCAAGGGAATTAGCTGACTGAATATGTTGAAAAGAATTGAAATTTCCTTCAATTGCCCAAGACTTTTGTCAGCTTGTACTGAAACTTTCAGGATGAATCTTTTAAATAATTGAGAGTTTAAATAATTTTTGGTTTCAACTTTCGAGGCTGCAAAATGCCATCTATCTACCTTGTAAGCTGCTTAAATCCATGTCTTATTTCTCAACAAATCACAATCGTGTTTATCACATTCTTAAATTTTTCACTCAACAACAAAACTTAACAAACAATTTCTGTGAAATGTTTTTCCTTTAGCCAACAACAAAAAAAATGACTGGAAGAAGGAAACAAAAATTTTCCCACGACTTTCTCTGTTAAACTTCAGCGGACGAATGACCAAAGCTCGGCTTGAAGGTGAACCACGCGAGCTGGTCAGTTAAAGAGAGTTTTCCGTGTGTAACAGCGCGCGGTGGTGTTTGTGTGGAAAATTCACTTTGAAATAGAAAACAGAGCTTCCACTTAACGAGGCTTTTCGCTCTTCTTCCTTTACTAATACGCTCGCGTCAATTCGTGTCCTGCGGTCGTAGACACTTTCTTATCGTTGGGAATTAACACACTTGAAAAAACGCTTAAGTCGGCAATTTTCAGTTGGGTAATTATTTGCTTTGTACATGATGGATTAGACAACGAATTCCAAAAGGCTTTCTCCTGTCAGCGGCGACAAAACTTTTAAAACTAGTCCATCGAGATGTGTACAAGTAAATAATTCAGTTGATAGCGCTCGGAGAGAATAAAACGGCGTATGTTCGGCACCTTGCCGTGAAACATATGCTTCAAATCGGTGTTAGCTTGTGTGGGAAGAAGAAATGATTGAAATTTTAAGGACATCGGTCGAACTGAATCTTTTTTGTAATTTTTCAAATTGAAGTCCACTGGTCAAGAAGCAGAAGCAAACAATTGTTCCATTTAATGATTAATTAATATCCAATCCGTAGCTTCGTTTGTTTGGGCTAACAACTTCTGTTGTCTATCGATCTGTAATCGAGGAGGAAGTTCGAGTGAAAGTCAGTGAAGCGACTCCAGACATCGTCCACGCTCAGCCAGGTAAAATTCTAGGATTATGAGAAATGTGCGTGAGAAAACGACATTCACTAATTATCCGATTGATAACTCAAGCTTCAGAACGTCGCTTTAGATTGCCAGACGCATAAATAATAATTAATTAGACTCCCAACGTCTTCCAAGAGATTTTATGTTTGACCTTGACATTTGAAAAGTTCTTTAACTGACCGGGCACGTTTTGAACTGTATTTATGTTGGAATTAAAGCTGAAGTTTGGCTTTTACAATGTGGAGTAATGGGAATGGGTTGTTCTGGGCCAAACTATTCAAATTTTTCTCGTGGGTGTGATCAACACTTCTACAACGCAATTTCTTGACTTTCCTTAGGATCTTTTTATAAAGCCATCACGCCACTTTTCCATTACAACACTTGGCCAGTGCCTTCTTTTCGACGCAAAATTTGTAAGTTTGAACTCACGCATCGCCGCTGTGACTTTTTGTCAATCAAACTTAAATTAATTCATGAACTGATGTAAGACGGAATTTCCACGAAGATTTTTCTTTTTATTTAACTAGGAAATTGCGTTCGTTGGGTTTATTTCTTTCAGCATGAAATCGGGTGAATGACACATTAACACTTAATTATTCCTTTAAGCAGGCGTTTGAACTTTGAAACATTTCATGCCCTTGAAAAATCGCGCGTTTCTACTCACCTTTGCAAACTGAGACTTTCACGAATAAGCTTCCGGTTCTGGTTGAGTGCGCGTGGTGTGCTGGTCCAAGTGTAGATCCCTTTGTATTGGTTGGGCGGTGGGCAATTTTTATTCCATCGAACGCCCGCGCTTTGTGGGAAATCCAGTTGCAAAACGTCTTTTTTCATTTCTTGGCTGCATCCTGGCTCCAGTTTTGACACACGTTGACCGGAACAGGTTGGCATTTTCGGTCTGACTCCGGTTTAGTCACAAACGCGGTAAAAATAATTTTCGACACTTTAAAAAGGTTTTCGAAAAGCCTTGATAGATCGATAATCTCAATTTTAAAACTTTTCGTCTTTTGAAATTTTCCTCAACGAAATTGAACTTTCACTTAGAGATTGTCTGCTGGATCATTTGACGGCTTGATGAGAACTAATATGCACGACTCCTGGAAATTTGTACTGATCGAGCACATCAATACCAAAAACTGTTTCCGCGCTTTCCCAATGAACTGAATGACTTAAAAATCATTCTTGTTTGTTGTTTACTATGTGAAAATTTTCTGTTGTTGACGGTTTTGTTGATTTCAAAAATTTGGGTTGCTTAGGAATGCATAAAGAACTTGTAGACTTGCTTTAAAATAGAATTTTTCAGAATTTATAATCAATTAAACTACGATTTCGTGCAGAGAAAGATTGTGGAAAGAAAAGCTTGCGATAAAAAATCTGACAAATTAAATAGATTTAAATGGTGATAGAGATAAATTTGATTGTTAAGAATCGCATGTCACGAGGTAAAATTGATGGGAAATAATAAAAATAAAATGTGAAGTTAATTAGATTATGGGAAATTAAAATACTAATCAGTTCAAACAAATTTATCAAGATAAATTTGAATCGATTAGCAATCTTTTAACAGCAGAAAAACTTTTAAAGTTCTACAAACTTGAATATTGAAAGATTGTCCAAAGCTACGATTTTTATGCACAAGCTATTAAAACGTTAACTTCTTTCTAGCTGGCCAAGCTTAAAAAAATGCTTAAAAGAAACAAAACGATCCAGGCTAACTTCACTCAATAGCAACGTTCAAGTTTTCATTGTTCGTTATTTTTTCACGTTCCGTTCAAGCTGCTATAAACAAAAACAACTCGGTGTTACGAAAAATCGAAAGTTCATGGACAGAGACTAGATCGAACACAACATCACATCAATTGCTACACAATATTTATTCAAAGGTGATATTTTGCAAAACTTCTAAATCGTCGATGACAAATCGGCGTGAATGAAACAAAGTGGATGACTGTTTATTCTGTCAGTGATGCTCATTTGAACGACTGGTAAATTTGTTATTTATATCCAGTTGATAAGAATTACAGATTTCAAAAAGTGATGACTTCTGAATCAGATTTGAATTTTAAAGCGATCAACACTCTTTTGATCTGTTTTGAAAACCAAATTCGGTTTGAATTGTTGTGATCTGTGGCTGACATAAATCTGCATGCTGATGAAACAGAAGCTAATGGCCCGCAGTCATGAATCTTTCATCAGAAGGACATTCATTAGAATCGGTTCAGGGAACTTCCGATAAGCGGGAATACTCAGAAGTACAGACGAAAATATTCTTCAATTAATCACTTCGTTTATCAATAATTTGGGATATTCTTTAGGAACGGCTAATCATGCTAACAAACTCTTTTCAATTAAGTGACAGACTGATCCGTCCACTTAGCAGCTTTCAATCCAAGCAAACGTAAAAAATCGAAATGATCATTAATCATCTCGACCAAGCACGACGCGCTCCACCAAGACATTTATCACAAATCGATTTAGAACATTTTTTTGTGAAGCACAAATCGAATTCAATTAATTATTTTATTACGAAGAATTAAGATGAGATCTGTTCTTCTTAACGCTATTCGTTCATCTCGGAAAGCGTTGTGTAAGCTGTCGTGTTTGATTTGGACTTTGTAATTAATGATAGCAGTGGAGAATCTGTGAATGCAAACGCCACAACCCTTTTCTCTCATTCTTTCATAGTGAATGAATTCTTCTACGCCTAGCGACCAGCCCCAAAGTTTTATTGAACATATCGAGAATTGAATGATGGTCCTCGAGAAATTTGAATCACGATGCGTTTCAAATTTTGTAAACGATGTAAACGTCGAGTTGAAACAACGAAAAAATAATTTCCGTTTGCCTTCGACGAAATAAAAAAATATCATCGTGATTATTCATCGATATCCGGTATTTTTTATAAAAATGGAAATTTCATTTCGTTAACTGTTCGATTTGAACTTTTACATTTAATTTATAGCGTTGACCTCGTGAGAGTTTACTTTTATATATTTTCAACTGTCGGTTGAAATGATTTTTTTCCAATTTTCACCTTTCCTATCGGGTTTGTCGTGAATTTACTAATTTGATTTCACTGTTGATGAATAATTTGGTCAGCGATGTATTTTGAAGCTAAGAGTTTGCATGGTTTTGTACAGCAAAAAGTGTTCAGTGGGCTTAGAAACAAAAAATGATCTTAGAATTCAAACACTTTTAAAACTTTATTTGTCAGAAGCTATTCAGTACTTTAATTTTATTTAAACAGCTGAAAATCTGCAGATTAATAGATTGTCAAAAGTTAGTGGCGGGTATTAATCAGTTTCTTGAACATTTATCTGTTTATGACACGATACATAACTTGAAGACTCCTTTCAACTTTTTCAATCATGTTTAATTTTCACTTCAACTGCTGTCATTGATTTTGTTCGTGACTGCAGAATATTCCACTTAGTTTGTTGATTTTGGTCGTTTCAAGTCCAAAGTACTTGCAAAGCTCCACAGTTCATAAAATATTGCTACAAATTCATATCATTACAACAACTTTTTATCTCGAAAATTATATGTTGAAAAATTATATGTGCTAATGATGAGCGACAGTAACAATTTACCAGCGCCATCGTTGATGACTCGAGTTTGTCTTGCAGTTTTTGTTGTGGAACGTTTCATTTCAATTTCACGGAATCAAATTAACAGGATCATAAAAACGAAGCCGTTCAAAATCGGGTTTAAGTGCAGCGATTTCAAACTTCGTGAATTCATAAAGCCCCCGAAAATATCGACAAAACGCACGAGAAGAGCAGAAATGTCGCGATGTGGTTGCTTCAAGAAGCTGCTAATTACAAAATCAAGTTCTTTTTATTTGACTTAAAACGTGCAACCTGCAAAATTGCACGTTTTTAGAGCTTCCGACCAGGAAGCAGTCGTGTTTGAATGCCCTTTTTGCTACATTACAGTTTTTGTCAGGTCAGCGCAGTGTCGATGTAAGACCAGAGCAGAAATTAAGATGTTCTGCTCATTTCGAAAAATTCTTCACCGTGTACGGCGAAATCTCCTTATTTCAGTGGCTGGGGCAGAGAAAAAAACGTCTCAATTTTTGTTCTTAGATAAAATACGTGATTTTACATTTGCCATTCCATATCAGATCGGGTTTAAATTCCGTCGAGGGCACCGTGCGCTGATGAAATTGAATCATTGATACCGTCTCGTGCTTTTGTTTCGCTCGCTAAGCGCAGTTTATGGTTAGACGCATCGTGTTGAAAGAAGGAGAAGCGTTAATGAGCTAATTTAGGTAGGATTAAGACTTTAAATTGAAAACCGAGGCTCGCAGGAGAAATGCAAACAAATGAAAAGGCAATTTAAAAAGCCATTTCGCCGATGACCCCAACACATGTTATGAATTTTAAAATTACATCGCTGAAAAATGCCCGCCAATTTATCATTTGTGCAGAGAAAAATATTTTGTTTTATTGCTGAAAATGCTGGAGTGCACGGGGGAGCCAACACAAAAGATGTTTGCAGAGCATGTTCCGAAAGCCAAAAGCTGTGAAAACACCTTCTCAGTTGATTGTTTATTCAAGGCCATGTTAAATTGCAGGCCTGGAGACTTAGAATTCAATACAAGAAGAGTTAAAAGTTTTAATTTGATCAGAAATTTCATTAACTCTGAAAATTCTCACATTTTATTCTTTGAAGCTAAAGATGGCCTTGAAGCCTTGTGCTAATTTTGGGAAGGGTCCGCGATCATTATCCAAATATTTTTTTTACATTTTAATCATTTTTATTTCTCCCACCTTCGTTGCCTTTTGTACTCTTAATCTTAAGCGTTGCACTGCAATTCATTGTCGAGAAGAAAAGAGAAAAAGTGAAACAATAAATTAAATTGATGCGAAGTGAAAAATTGCAGAAATGCTCGATTCTGAAAGATGATGAATTAATTTTGATGCTTTTCTGTGAGGATAAAAAGTGCAAAGCAACAAACCAAATGCCTTTGTCCAGATTGTAATTAATGTTAACGTATTTATCATTTGGAATTATTGTTGAGATTTTCAAAATGTTTGCACGCTTTTTCTTCACTGTCTCGTCTGCCATGCATCCATTAAGTTTCGATACATAAATAAACACATAATACGAACAAATATGTGCAGGCAACGTTGAGATTAATTGTTAAACTGCAGAAATACTTCAATGATGAAGTCTCTCGATCGTGAAATTGAGTGTGCCTACGCAACTTTTTTTGAATGTGAAAGAATTTCCAATTGAAGTTGTTTTCAAGACAAATTCCTTCGATTCATCATCGGTTCCAGCCAAATATCAACAGCGCAGGGACAAGACAGCGTGTGTGGTTCTAGTGAAATGATTCTGGGCTTGCAACGCAGCGATATGAAGTGTGTTTGCAATGACACTGTTCACATTTTGCATCCTATCTCCAGCCAGTTTGAGGCTGAAACAACTTTCATGAAAGCATTTAACAAATCGTGCTAAATCGATCAACGCTTATTTGACCTTTACGACATTTTCTGCTTCACATCATCATTCCATCACAACAAAACATCTGCAGAGGCGCTGGTAAACACCAAAGTAAAGAACTCTAATGGGATCTCGGTGCAGCAGCGAAGAAACTGGGTCCGCGTATCGAATCGATCAATCAAAACAGGTTAAGTGAATCTCTCGTGTGTTGCAAAAATACAAGAAAGGTCGATGTTCGAGAGAGTGTGGCATGAAAAATTAAGAGAAAACATTAATTGAAGGCATATTTCAATCAACAGGGAGCCTTCGTATCAGCCTTTATTTCTCTGTCTTTTTTGCCTGTCAGACTGTCGAAGCCTTGTTGCTGCAATTGTGCAACATGCATTGTCAGGTCTTTTTGTTTTGTGATTTTTTATTGATTCTTCAATCTCGTTTGGCTGCGTTCTCAGCATGCAATGCAGTTTTGTTCGCCGAACACTCAGACATTAAACTGATTCATAATCAATTAAGATCTTGCAAATGCTTTCGATCGTTTCAAACACCTCAGTCATCGAGAGTAAATTTGTAAGATTTTTTGTTCATTAATCGCGTGGTGAGCGTGAAACATGAAAAGGGATGATTCGCCCATTTCTAAGGGGATGAAAAATGTTTTGGTCTCGTTTTATCACCGCATTTCAATCTTTCGACGAAACGGTGACTGGAAACAATATTTCATCAGCTTCAAATGCTTTCATGTTTAAGGCTTGTTGATGAGAATGGAAAGAAGGAGAAAATAATTTATCACTTTAAAGACTCACGAAAGAAGCAGCAAACACGATTTCGATGCGTAAGGATTTCCCATTTAAACTTCTTAGAATTGAAATGTTATCTCGTTTTATTGGTGCGACGTGTAAATGGATGTCTACGGGTTATGATCAGACAATGGGGCGAATCGAAGAAATCTTGGGTAGACAAACAGAGGACACAACAATGGGAAAATAAATTTCTCTTTTATTCAGAAAGTGCCATCCTTTTGTGTACGCTGTGTCGCTGAAAAAGGAGAGACTGGTGGTCCAAATTACAAAGAAAATAATTCACAATTTTGTCATCAGCTGAATAAGAAAGAATAAGGAAGAGAAACATATTAAAACTTGCATAAAAGAAATAAATAAATAAAATTATCAGCCCATAAACATCTCAACTTAACACTTTTTCCTTTCGTTGTGGGGTGATCAGAAGTTCAGTGACATCAACATTTTTAATGTTGATATCATCACTGCCTTTTACAATTACCCTTTAATCGCTTTAGAAAATCACTCAACCCGAGACATCTCACATCACATTTGATCAACCCCCAAAAACTCTCACATATTTCTTGTGAACTGAAGGCCGCAATGTCTCTTCGGTGGCATCGCATCACGTCGGTGGCAAAAAGCAATAAAAGTTGACAATAAAATGCACCTTTCGAGATGCTAGTCGAAATTCAGCTGAATCCCCGTTTTTTTTTTGAAATTATTGTGTGCGTCTTGAGGCTGGCATTCAACTGGTTGTAACTACAATTAATCAAAAGTGCGTGCACCTTCCATGAAGTAAGCTAGATGAAAACGTGCAGCAGAGAAAATTGATTGCTAAAATAACACATTTCCCTTAACTAGCCATCAATCAAAAGGAATTCATTGCGCCGTGATGTTGATGAAATGAAGCAGAAACAAAGAAAACAAAAAAACTTGTAACTTGATAACGTTGAGAAGCGAAGCCAGTTTTGTTGTAGCCTGATGAACCAGATGAAATGTCCGAGATAATCTTTCAATAAGTCATGTTATGTTCTTGTGTCTTGAAACGCCATTAAATGTAACACCTTCGAATGAATTTTCCCATCGATGATAAGACAAATTGAAAACGTCTAATGATGCGCCTTTCCCCCTGCTTTGACGGCCGTCCGATGACATTGCATAATGGTTTGTGAAGAAATTTTCTAAAAAACTCGCAGAATCTAAATTGATTTGTTAAAAAATCATCGACGTCGAACACTTTTAGACGTTCGGGATTATTTATGATCATAACAATAATTTAATTGCGCTAAACTTCCTTTCCTAACCCCTCGCGCAACGTCACGAGGAACATCCCCGATATTTCCGGCACCAGCTTCACAGGATAAAATATTTTCCAATTGCATCCTTATTAGAATGAGAATAGAGTTTTAGGACGCATTGCTGATCGAACAATAGAAGAGTCGCGTGTGTGATTTTGAGAAATGTCTCCATAACGAGATAAATGATCTTCACTTCCTGTCGTTCCTAAAAAACGAAGTCGGAGTTGATTTCCCAAAGCACTTTTTATTAATTCGCAGTAAATTGAAGATATATCGGGATTTGTACGGAAATAATGTCCACACATCTTAGGACTAGACGGTGATTTACTGTACAATTAGAGAAGTTTGAAAACTTTTAAAAAAATTCAAATAAATTCAGGATTGATTCTGTTTAGTTCTATGCAAATTGACGTACAATCCCCATTACGAGAAGAAGTCATTATATCACAATGAAGAACCCATTAATGGAAATAAAATGGAAAATCAACCGTGAACTGGCAAGGGAATAAAAGCGACATGCTCCATATATCCGAAAAACAAACAAATAAGGAGAAAACACTGCAACCAGAGCTGCATCAAGACTCACAATTGGGTTTTAAAGAATGAACATTTCAAGAGCTACAAAAGTAAACAGAATTAATACCGATATAATGTTGGTAATAAGGTTTTCAGGACTCAAGTCCAATTCTGACTGCAGCTGCATGTTTTATTTAATTAATTTATTTATTGCACAGAAAAAAAAATATTGCATATCTCTTAGCTTTTTTGTTTTCTTCCTTCCAACCCGACTTGAACTTACTCTTCTTGTGCCAGAAGCTTATCATGTTGCTTAACACTTTTCTTAACAGAAAATTTATTTCTTTTCTCTGCTCAGCACTTTACTTATTTCTTCGTCTCGAAGAAACAAGAAGTAGAAGACAGCCAAAAAAACAGAAATGTTTAAATCTCATCTCATTTTGCAAACATTTATTACTCAGGAAGGAGAAGAAAAAGAAACTGCAACGAAGAGACAACAAAAAAAAATGCAACAGATGAACATTACTGATCAAATTCTTGCATTTTGTTGTTGTTATGGCTTTGAATGTTTGTAACTAGAAAGCCTGCATGAATTACCACACCATTCAATGCCACAGAATACATCACCACATTTCAAATATCGAAAATAAACGTTAAAAAATTGGCGGTTTGGAAGTTTTGTTTACTTTTCGCAAGGAAATTAATTTGCGAGAAAAATTTCCTGTGCTATCTTATAGAAAGTTACTTTCATTAGCGGTTTTTTCGAAATTTGTAATAGATGGCTATTTATACCACGATACTTTATTCTGCGGTGATGCTGTGGCATTGAATGTTGTGGTAAGTCATACAGGCTTTTTTGTAACTATCATTAAACTATAATAAAACTTGGGAGGCATCAATGCAGGATGTAAAAAATGTAAACAAACTAAGTTGAGAATTTTAAAATTGTGTAAAGTTATGACGTTTACCAAACAAATCGAAAAACTTTGTAGAAATAGTAAAATCAGTCAAGGTAACTAAAATCACTGATGACATCACTTGCAATCAGCCCCATCAGAGAAATTAAGAGAACTATTTACTTAAGGCGCGATGTAAAACACTACCGAAGCACTGCCTTAAAATTTTCTTTCGTTCCATCGCTAGACTCTTTGGTTCGTGTGTGCTGAACAAGAAGATAAAAGTTGACCTCTTGATCATCGAAGCAAGGAGAGAAGAAGCAAAATAAATGTCAGCGATGGGAAAAGAGTTCACTTGCGAAGTTATTTCATGTTGCCTTTCAGAAGATAAGATTAGTATCGACTTCGGCTGTAAATCATTACGGTGAAGTGAGGTATTTTTGAGTTCAAAAAGCGTCAATAAATTTTAAGACGAGCGTAAATGCGCTTTTAATGATCGTCGCTTAGTAAATCAGAAACCATTAAATTGAATTTTTCAAGGTGGTAATTCATCGCAGCCTCTGAAACTTAATCCTCTGCTTGCATATAGGCTGCAAAAGCACGGAAATGACGATTCGCACAATAATTTATGCAGACAATTAAATAAACATTAAGACACAAAAGATGATGCAATTTTCGGTGACTTAATTAAGATATCGTAGCCACTTATTTCTTTTACGTCTGACACAGTAAATAAAAAAGGAGGCCGTACGAATGTGTGTAAGCCGTGCCAGCAGACAATGGTGAAACACTCTTGGTTCTCGTTTTTTCGAGGATCCACTCAACAAATATATGTAAATTAGATGCAAGCCGTGGAAATTATCATGCATGAAATTTATTTGCACAGAAAACGGGCGCGATGTAACTTTATCTTAAACTTCTTAACTCGCTTCTCTTCTGTTTGCGCGTAAGAGTTTAATTTTCGAATTGCATTTCTGTGTTATCCCCAGTTTCACTCTTTGTTCTTGCAATTCCATCTTTAGTGGGAAAAGGTTTTTCGTTCCTGCTGATGGTGAAATATACACAGAGCGATATGCTAATTTTTATTTATTTAAACTACTGTATGGCTTGTACAATTTACTTTATTTGTACAATCAACAGAAAAGGTATCTTAAGAAGTATTTCTCGCTTCTTGAGTTTTTCGGAATTTCTCCAACCAATTTTTCGCATTTCAAAGTAATTTCAAAAACAACTAGAACTGAATTCATGACTTTAATAACTCTAGGCGTCGATCTCCTAAATGATGGTGTTAAACTTGCAATGCTCGATACCTTGAGTTCTAAGGAATCTCCTTTAACATCCAATTCTCAGGCTTCCACATTTTAATGCAAGAGAAATCAATGAAAGGTCAATAAAGATGGAATAATTATGTTTAGGACTCCCAAGAATGCGAACGTTGGAAGTTCCTTTAAAGAGGATAACTCAAATCGACTGAGGGGAATTTCTTGAATGAAATTTTCCACTTTTCAGGCGCAAACGACAGTAAATTCTCTGCAGAGACTCAAAATCTTTTTCAGCTTTTTATTTACAGATAAAAACCTGAGATCAGAACAAAGAGAACTGAAAAAATTTGAATATATTGGCTGCGGATAAATGCGCGAATGAGAAGGAAAAGGGCTGACGGAGATGGAAGATGAAATCTCCATAAAAGGATTTCTTAACTCTTTTTGCATGTATAAAATATTTACCTTCGAAATTCTACCTAAATTTGCATACATTTTATTGTTTTTATCGTTCAATTTCTGTTTGTTGCTACCTAGCAGAAATCTTCTTCGGCCGAAACGTTTTTCTGCGATGTGCTGCAAAGGTTTCATTGTATCGAAAACGAAGCAATAAGCCACATAAAGGAAATACCAGCCTAATAAGGTGATAACATACTCCTGTGCTAAGCAGAAAAAGTTGGAACAATCGAGAATTCACCCGAACTTTCAACTTTATTATGATTCACTTTGAGAACGACGTTGTGTCGGTCCTGTCGTTGCCATAAATTTTAAGTTTCTTTTTACAATTTTTTTCTTTGCACAAACTTGAATCTTCTTTTATTGCTAGAGATGGAACACAACAGGAAGCTGAGGTTTTTTGCTTGTTCGACTGGTATGAATGATTGGAAAGTCATAAAATTATTAATTTTTATCGTCAATAAGGTTCGTAAAGGTTTGAACAATCAATTCCGTAGCGTGCATCATTGAAATAGTGCAAAAAATCATTTCACTCTGTCCATCATTGACAAACACGCCCGTGTAATAAAATCAGAGCTTTTCATGTTCGTAAAACTAGTTGCTAGTGAAAAGTGAACAAATTGATCATTAATCGCGCTGCTTCCCAAAGAAGCTTTCAAATATTTATTGTGCAATCATTTTTTATGAATTAATATAGCAGAGACAAGAGAGTCATAAATGAGTTAGAGGGAGCGAGTGATGTTGAAGTTGTTTGCGAAATGAAGAAATAAACACAGAAACATGCTGGAAAAACACCTTCGAGGTATTTATGGAAATGGTTAAAGGCATGGTACTCGACTCACTCAGTGTAGGATGAAAATGGAATATTGCCGTGGCTGTTCTGCTTTTGCCAAGCAACAACTTGTAATAATAATGCATGCATCTCGAGATGGTGTTAACCTAACACTCACTTCTCGCACCACCAGACACTTTCCCTTTTACGGAAATTACACGTTTCATAGATGATTCATAAATTAAAATATATTAAAATATAAAAACAGTTTTAATCAATTCATTACATGCCATTAAGAATTGCCATGCGTCACATGATGTTATCGACACATTGTATCAAATGAGATTTATTTATTTCAGGCAAACACGTCAGAGTTCTTGATTTTGTCTTGTGCAACGGAATATTTCACTGTATGCAAATTATTTAATGAAAGCATTCTTGCAACCAGTTTGGGATGCAAATTTTACGTTTCAGGGTTCAAAATCTTTAAGTTTATGAATGAATTTCCGCTTAAAATTGTTAATTTCAATTTAATTTCACATGCCTCGGGACAAGAATTCGGAAACGATGGAGTTAATTGAGTCTTCACGATCGGCTCGATTTCAAAGATCAGGTGAAATTACATTTCCAAAATTCCATAATTATCATAAAAATAATTTTAACAGCATTAATAAATTCGATTTTTATGCGGAATCATAAATATATGAAGAGTTCAGATAAAAAGTAATGACCGTAAAATGCTTCGAATGTTTAACGTGATAAAACTGTTTTATTTTTTTCGTTGGTCATTTCATGACCGACACGAGAAATGAAGAGCCGCCAGACCTGGAAAAGCACGAGCAGTTGCCAGCGTGATACGGAAAAAGCATCTTGAACAATAAATTAAACAAAGACGTTAATTATAACAAAATCTCTTTTAATTTCCAGCTAATGCGAGCTCGAAAGGCTTTTTTACGAGCTCCACAAACCCGAAAAAACGGAATTAAAAGAGAAAAAAGTCCAGAAATTAAAGAAAACACACGAAAATAATTAAGGCAAAACATTCCGGAGCAAAATGTTTAAAAAACAATAAATTACCGAAAGATCTTCCATAAACTCTGTATAGTAAAAAATTCTAAAACTAGATTTCATGGCTAAGACGGAGAAAAAAATTGTTTACAACCACAACAAAGATGGAATGTTGGGGCATTTAATTGTAACGCGGCAATGATCACACCAAGCGATGGCCCGATGGGGTGTCACAAGAAAATAAAAATTATGTTCCCTTTGCCAGGGCGTAAAAAGGTCGGATAATAATTTTTCAATTTCTGATCAAGACTATCATTCAAAACAACTGCAAAAACTCAACATTTCTCAGTGACAAAACCATGTTCAATGCATGACCAGCATGAAAGTCCATATTATTCTCTTAAAATGTGGATTTTTTTGTTAAGATTGCTTCCAACTGGGTGTCATTGCTGCGGTCACACATTTCAAAATGTCACGATAAATTTTTATTGCTCTGTTGATATTGAGTTACGATCGAAATAATTTTTTTATCGCTTTGTAGCCCTTGAGGTACGGATCTCAATTAATTAGGTGTACACCTCTCTCGACTGTTAAAATCCATCCTTCAATTTTTCATTTTTCTCTTCCGATTTCTGTAATCTGAGCTTAATTGCTTTACATCTTTAATCTCGCCAGCCTGTGGCGTTAGTTTTGAACTTGTCGACTCGACTCAAACTTGGCTTAGAGACTCGAGACATCAAAAGTCGACAAGGACATTTGGTTCATTAAATTGTTTGTTTCGAAGCTGATTGAGCGCGTCATGTTACCTGAGCTAACAATCTGACAGATTTATTGACTCATCATTTTACCTCGTAGCAACAAGAGGAAACATTTTTTTGGCTAATAGTCGATTAAATTATAAAACTTCTTAATCCCAACTAAGTAACTAAGAGGTTTTTACGATTTCCTTTTGCTTTATCAAAAGCATTTTGACGTTAGTCTGACCGCAAGCCTGTAGAAAGCCGCGCACGATCTTCTGATGAAATATCTCCGCCGTTTAGTTTCCATTCTTTCGCGTCGGTGAAAAATCTTTTGACGGAATTTCTTCAAACTCAATGTCCACACAAATGCTAGACAAAGAACTTGGGCAATAAATAAAGATTTTGAGGATTTCTTTTGTCAACTAAATGATAAAAGTTTGACCCAGCAAAGGAACAGACACTGTTAGGTTTGTCTCGAGGTAAAACAAGTTTTGAGATCTATATCAGAAATTTTTTGTAAACTGATTACAAAAACGCACTGGAAACCAAATTGTAACCAAGTTATAAGATTGCAAACAAGGTTTCTTTGCTTTGATCAATAATATTCCGTGAATATATAAATCATTCTCAAATCAGTGTTTCAGAAAATTGAGTTTAGATTTTGTGCCCTTTTCTGTTTTTGGCAAACGTAGCGGTTCTTTGTTTTACTGAATTTAATAAAGATTTTTTGCACAACGAAAAATTAAAAGAGATTGATGACAATGAAAAAAAATTTAATATTTTATCAGAATGTTCTTTTCTGCTTCTCCACGACGACTTCTTTCCCAGTTTTTTTCGTCAGACAATGCAATTTTGTATTTATAAAAGTGAGAAGAAACAGAATCGAAAAGAAGGTAAAAAAAATCAAAAAGGGAGATTGATGGTCGCCAATGTTTTGACGAGACATTGACAAGATTCTTGCTCGATTTTTTAACTTTTCGCATTGGTTTGCAGGGTGCTTCATTTTATTATTGATCTTCTTATCGTCAAGAGAATCAATGTCATCGAAGTTTCGTAAAAGTCAAAACCATGGCACGAAACACCTTATGAATGGCATTTAAAGCAAAAAACGTTCAGATGGAATTTAATTTTGTGACAAGCAAGATTTTTTTGTAGCTTGGGAAAGCTCGTCTTAATTTTTCAATATTTATTTTGCAGTATTCTTTACAAAAAGTCACTATTTAAAATTCTTGTTTTGGTCGAGTTTAGAACAATTGATAAAGGGTAATGCTGGAAGTCCCGGTGACGAATGAAACTAGAATTTGAAGATGAAATGCTATTTATTTTATTAAAACTCACATTTTATGTGTTTTTAGTTAAAACAACTAAATTTTGAAAATTGTATGTTTAAAAATAAAAAACCAGGTTTCTATCTCACCGTTTTAAATTTGAATGACATTCGCCCGGTATATGGCGCACGGCCCAATGTGAATCTCCTAGAAGGGCGTGGTGGAGTGTACGCCGTGCGAGTGCGACAAAAAGTGGAGCCACTATCATTAAAACTTGCTTTTCAGTTAATAGAAACGTGGTTTTAAATTTTATTGGTTCAATTTTACTTCATTAAGCCAATTTGAAAATTTCTGTTCGACAATGTTCCAACTCAAAAGACACAGAAATTTCCTGTTGGCCCAACTTTTTAACAAATCTCCAAATTCTACAATATTTCTTTGAATTTCTTGTCATTTTTCTTCGCCTTCGATCGTCGTCATTATGTTTTCGATAAAATGAAAAGCAACAAATCGATTGCTGCTCAAAATAGAACACAGAGAGAAAGACTGCAAGAATCCCGTTCATTTCAAAAGAATTAATCTGGACCAAAGTACAAAAAATTGCAAAGAGTACTTTGGACGAAAGAAAAGCAGCAGAAAAGAAATTGTATCTTCCTGTTTTTTTTTATTCGGGATTTGCCTGAAGGTTCTGGAAGGCAAAGCAAATTCACATAAAACACTGTTGCAGGAATGTGAAATTGTCATTTCTAAAATGCCTTTTCGACCATTCAATTCTTTTCTGCTCGTTTTTTGTCGATGACCCGTTTGTATCTTGCACATTGCATAAAGTACCCACGATCTCGTGTGTTCAAAAAAATTCATTCATGAAAAATCGTGAATTGAAATCCTTTTCTCGATTGTCTTTAGAAACCTTCTTGGGTCTTTAGATGACCATCAGACTTTTTGTTATTGTCTCCTTTTGTAACGTCGATCAATTTAATGAGTTTTATACATAGGTGACAGTTTGCGCTAAAATTTTGCCTTTGAAAAAACCTGGCCAAGACAATCTCATGCTCAGCTAATTGATTAATTAGTCATTTAAATGTGTCATTGATCGAAGTGAAATGACGTGGGCTTAAGATTAAATTAACAAAAGCCAGAAATTATAATTTTTTCCACTTTCAACTGTGGTAGAGTGGCCGACTTATCTTCGTGACCGATGTAACTTCGTGAAAAAAAAAGGT
>JPYR01000093.1:127296-140027 GCA_000775305.1 Belgica antarctica | reverse complement strand
TTTCTGAATTTTAAATCGATCAAAGAAGAATTTAACCACAAACCATAGTGTCGTTAAGAAAATCAAAATTTTCAACATGTTTATCATTGCTGAATAGAACTGGTTGAAAACTCTGAATGAGTTTAAATTTTTAACCTCTGGAATTTTGATGCTTCAAATCTAAGTAATGATTTTCTAGTTGACTGCCAGCCTAACATTTTAAGCCTAGTTGTGGAAATTTGTTTCCATGTCAAACGTTTTGAAAATAATAGACTGAATGATTTGCTGAACGTACAAATAATTTCAATTTCATTCCTAAACTTCTACTGAAGCGACTTTTGAATAATAGAAAACCATCGAGTCAAGTGCATAGTGAAATCAAACTTAATGAATTGGATGAGAAAAGCTTCCTTTATGCTCAATTCTGTTCCGTTTGGAATTGATCGAGTAAACTCACGATGGGGAAACGACAATGAAAATCAACGAGCTTTTAACTCGAAGTTTAAATTGACTGTGAAAATCCACTCCTTCTGTTTATCCCGACAGAGATGGGTGAAGCTCCACTTTCCGTCTTTTCATGCGTCTGGTGATTTATGAAAGTGATTATCATGAAAGACGAACTTCAGCGGTTTTACACTCAGCAAATAAAGTCTTCCATCCGATTCAGAGGGTTTAGCTGAGAATTTTCAAAAGCTTTTGAAGTCTTACAATTAATGGTAAAGAATTAAGTTAACGATTATAAGATTCAAGAACTTTTTGGGGTTTTTGTTGAAAGCTAGTTATCCTGGAAATAAAGTTTTATAACATTTTAAGCTTTTACTTTTCTGTATATATAATTTTTATTTCAATTTTCTTCTTTTTAATATATACTCATTATATGTTTTTGTTGTTGTTTTTTTTGTGTTTTCTTTTGTATCGTGAACTTTACAAGAGGCCACTTGAGTGCGCCATGTTTACACTCATCATTTTCCTTATCATAGCGAAAATGAAAAGGATTTCTCTGATTTCCTGATCAAACATTCTTCCCATAGTAGTTTCAAAATTTTATCTGACTTAAGAGTTATTAATTGTAAGGATGTTCATTAAGTTTAATTAACCATCTTTTGTTTTCGTTTACAGAAAATTCATTTTCTGATTCATTCAGTTCATGCTGGTTAGTTCCTTTAACTCCATAAAGTTAAATATTTGTTAATGCAACTCGTAAAGTACTTAAGAGAAATTAGAAAGAATCGACTGAATTGAAACTTTTCGTTTCGTTTTCATATTTTTACAAAAATTTGCAATTCTTGCAAAATGCTTCATTAACAAATCATTGATTACTGTGAGTCTTTCGAACTTAAACTAAATTTTATCGTTAAGTTTAATTGTAAAAAACCCATAACGCAACTAAACCTAAAAACTTCAGGGTCTAAATCCAATTTGTTACGAATTTTAGTCGGTAATCCGTAATTTCTTTTAATTTCTTACCGTTTTCGTCGAACAAATTGTCACTGAATTAATTCTAATGTAATATTAAAGAACACAGCCCACCTTTTGCGTCATTAAATGACCTTTCTATCATATTTTTAACTGTAATGAATTTTCAGTGATCATTTTCATTCTATTGGAGAAATTTTTTCTACTTCAAGTCAATTTTAAGGTTTATCCGATGTGCAAAGTTTTTTTTGGACTAATTACTTACATGACAGAAGGAAACTTCAAAGTTGAAATATTATTTTGTGGCTTAAGAAAAGTATAAAAGAAAGGTGTGCATAAGAAATCAAGGCATTTAGCTTGAAAGCAAGATTTTTTTTTGAATAGTTGAACAGGAAAATATCAAAGTGAGGTATAAATTAATCCGGAATGTATGCAGTTCGAACGAAAATGTATGCAATTCAACCATTCTTAACTGTCATTACACAACATTTGGAAATTTTGACGATCAGTTGATACGCAGAAAATACGTAAATATTGAACTAAATTTATTCAGATTAAATTTGGCTACAATTTTCTAGACGACAAAGAAGAAAAGAAAATTGCACAAAAAAGAGAACAAAAGATTAACATAAATCAAGTTTAAGACGTACAAGGAGTCAGGCCGACCACAGTCCCTCGTGCCTGTTGAAGGCAAAAAGTTTAATTTAGAAACCGATAGCAAAAACTTTGAAAGAAGTTTTTTTACCCTTTCCAAAGGATTTAACAGCTAACATATAACAAACATTCAAGTTTTTTTTTGCACAAATTCTCCGCCGGTTTGAAAACTCTCAAGGAACAAAAACTAACTCTACATAGGAGAATAGTTGAAAAAAATCCACTACAGTTACTTTTTCACAAGTCTTCCTTTACGTTCGAAATGGTCAAACATTGAGTGTACTGTGGAAATTTACTTTCAAATTTATCGTATTGTTTACCTTTGAAAAATCGTTTTCTGATTCGTTTTGTTTTCCTGGCAGTTTAAATTTGTCTTGAATGGCTTTTATCATCAGAGAAATTTGTTTTGTTTTCGGTGAATTGTTACTGGTAAGAAAATAAATGTTCTTTTATTGTGTTTTTGGAGATTTTTGCAATATGTTTCAAGGATGGAACTCTTACAAAAATATTTCTATTTCAATTACTTTTCATTCTCTCTTTTGTTTCATTCAGCAGGATGACGGGGATGTGTGTATAAATCGCGGCAGTGCGCGAAATGTTTCGTTTTCATTTTATCATCTTTTGATTTTTGAGTTAGGTTTTTAGAAGTGTCGAAGTTCATAAAGAAACTTTGTTTAATAGGTTCATCCACGTTATGCAAAGCAAACTGCGTTGGAAGATGTTTTCGCTTTCTGAAAAATCGATACAGTGAGACACCACGTGTAAGTATGTCGATACAAAAACTTTGTGAATAACTTTCGAAGTAGTAATCTTTATGAAAGCCTTTAATGTGACGATTCTTTTTGAAAACAGTTTCATGGATGTTCAAAAACTTCTTAGTCCAATTTACAGTGATATAAAAATGTAAATTAAGACATGCCAAAAGATACAATTCATGTTTCATAAATATTCAAGACTATTTCACGGTTTGCATAAATATTTTTTTCTGCAATTCAGAATGTTTGTCCAAAAAAATTTCTCGCATAAATACTCAGAAACTAGTTTTGATTATTCTGTTTGCGATTGAAATTAACTCGAAAGGTTTGAATGAATTCTTCTTATCTTGTGCTTTGTATTTTTCATTTTCATCCAGCATTGTTGAAGGTAGGTTTTCAATGTTTTCATTTGTATTTTCTCGGCATTTTACTCTTTACATTTTGTGGTTCCCTTCATTCCTGTCGCAAATTTGTCGAATGTTTTTCAAGCTGTCGTCAAAACTAAGCGTTTAATGCACTTTATTATGTACTGTTTTATTTTCGAGTAGTAAAATGTTTTATTTTGTAGTGATACGAAATATCTGGAAGAATTAAAAATTGTTTTCGAAGAATTTCTCGCTCTACCCATCCAATGTTTGACCATATTTGTGATTTGAACTTGTTGTGAAACGCAATTTTTAATTCTTGATGCTGATGGCAAGACAAAGTTGACAGAAACTTGAATGAAAACTGTATCGAAAGTTCTAAGAAAGCTCGAGATTTTTTTTCAGTGAAAACTTTTTCTCGAGCTTTTCGTGAACTCAACGGCAAATACTTTGAGTAAAGTGAGACTTAACTTCTTGTGAAACATATTAAAGGTACTTTTGTAGGTTTTTTTTTTGTTTCAATTTCTTGTAATTTAAAACTTGTTTGTTTTGTGGTGATTTGTATCGTCTTACCAGTTTTAACTTTATACTTTTTTTGTTAGATAGTGTCAGGAAATAGGATAGTATGAGAGTTGTTGGTTAGACGATCTCAGTGGAGTAGAGATGCGCAAATATATGACTTCTAAACTAGTTTTTGTTTTGTTTTATCTTTGTAAACCGAAATAATTTTTATTTACACAAAATTTACAAACCGAAATTTTAGAAAATATCTCAACAAATTTGTGTGTTTTTGGGATTATTTGATAATAGAAACTTAAAAGATAGCACATAATGTTTATCCATATTAAACTTTTTCTTTATTTTGCTTTAAATTTTAGTGTTTTTTCAGTTTTTCTTGTATTCTCACAGATTTGTCCTTTCTTTCCACCGATTTTCACACTTGTCTACACTTGCGTTCAGTGTTCGTTCACATTTTTTGCAATAAATCTCCACATGATACGAAGAAAACCTTGGTTATCAGTTAGATTTTTATGTGTTTTGTCGGATTGCTGTTAAAGCGCCTGAAAAGCTTTCTCGCTCGGGGGTTTTCATGTTTTTCATTGAAAACCTTCTTAACTGAGTATTTGTTATTAAATGTCGATTTATTTCAAACTCTTTCTCTTGTCAGCACATAAAAACTAGTTTCTCTCTCTCTTTAAATACAAAAAATACACATTTTTACACAATAACTTTTATCGCTCCCTTGTTTTCTCATGTGAAACTTCTAATAATTTGTATGTGTGTGGTTTTGCCTTTGAACTTAAATAGAGGTATTTCTATTTTCCATCCGTGGACGCGGTTGACACCTTGCAGTGAACAGCCCGTCCCGGATCTGCTTTGTATTCTTATGTCGTATCTTTAAAAACTCTCTTCCCTTAGATCTCTCGCAATTTAACTGTACACAGTAGTTTTAATCATAAATCGACCGACCAATTTATTGATCAATCAATGAAAAGTCCTTAGTACAAAATGATAAAGTGTAAATTATTTACAGTTCTTATCGAATAGAATTGTTTTGAAAGAAAAATCTTAAATTTTGAAAAAACAACAAAAATTTTGATTAATTAAAGAATTACAATCATCACAATTATGTTTTTTCATCATCTTCTTAAATCTGATTTTAATTATTTCTCGTCAAAGTTGAATTATTTTTAAATCCCTTCGAGCTTCGATAGCTCGAACGTGTCGAAGGGATTGCATAAATCGTATATCACTCGTGGTTAATTTTTTAGTTTTAACTTGGATTTTTGTATTTCCTGATAAACCTTGTAAGATGCGCCCTGGATTTAGTATCTCTTATGCTAGTCGGAGAGCAGCTTCTGTAGGAGAAGCGATGAGTTCTTCTGGTCACCGACTCGTTCCTCCAAAGAAATCTGTAAAAGAAGCAGAGTTTACTAGGTCAGCACGAGGTTTCTAAAAATTGTTACAAAACTTATGTTTGCATGCAACAAAAGCACAAGTTTAAATGAAACATGATTGGGGAAGTTGGTAATGATATCAATTGTGGACTAGTTTCTAGGATTTGAGGTTTTATTTTTGGGAAAATTTAAAACACTTTCAATGGACTTTTTACAATGTGTTGCAATCTGAGCTTTACAATAAGCTCACTAAAAGCTCTTACACTACATTTTTGTAACTTGATGCTCTTAATAAGCTCTCAAAATTTATTTTGACATCATTTACAAACGACCCCATTGAAACATTGGTCCATTTAGCAACAATAATGATCATCATAAAACAACTCAAGGATATGCGGAAACTGCAAACTCAAAAATAAAATCTGTAAAGAATGGAGAAAGCGCTTCTCGTTAAAACATAAAACGGAACAGTAAGTGTGATGTTATGGTTTTAAATAAATCATTAGACGACCAACGATTCACTTAAGAAAAAACATGATGAAGAATGCAGCATAGGAAATTAAAAATGATTTTGATGCATAACAGTCATCGAGCGTTTCAAACACGAATCGCGTCTTACCCGTGAGTTGTTTGAATTTCCACTCCATTGAGTTGCAAGCGGGGAAGCTGTCAATTTGGTGTCAACATTTGTTGTGCCTAAGGCGCGATTTGACAGCGTTGTGGAGAAGACAAGGAGAAGAAGAAAAGATAAAGAAAGGAAAAAATTTCGGTGAAAAAACTGGAAATTTTTTCACGTCGATATCGAGATTTATGAAAATTTCTTCTCTCTCTCCGGTCGGACAGTCACGGTAACATGTGCCGCTAATGATTCTCTCCAAGTCAAGTTTTCAAAGTCCCGCAAAATTCCACGCTAATGCATCGCATTCTCACCTTGAGGCATGTCAAAGTTGAATCTCATCGAAGGATCCATGTCCGAGGCGGAGTTCATCATGCCGGGCAATTGCTGTTGTTGCTGCTGGTTCATCATAAGGTTGCTATTTGAATTGTTGTTGTTTGTGTTACTGTCGCCTAACGAGCCACCGTCAAGCGGACTGGTGAGATTGCGATGGTTGTTGCTGTTTGGGTTGACGCTTCCGGTGTTCACGACGTTTGACTGCTGCGTGCGTCCACTAACGACCGCCCGCAGGCCCTGTCGCACCATCTGGGAAGAATTCAGGCTGTTGTTTGGTCCACCTGCAATGACATTCATGGAATTGACGCATTAGTACAGTCAACAAACGTCGAAATTCCGATTGTCAACATCACATTCAGTGTATTATTAACATTTAAATGAATTTTGTAGAAATTTTATTGCGATCGACAAACAAAAACCAAATCGAAATTTTTTCAAGCCTGCCGTGAATATCCAAAAGTTTATGTCTCTGACATTTTTCTAATTTCGTTGGCGACATTTATCCAAAAAATCATTTTTTGTTGTGCATCTCTGTTCCGAAAACAACTTTTTGCAGGTTTTTTTTGCCCCATAAATATAACGAAAGTGTTAGTTACAAAATGAAAAAGTCGATTGATGAATGGATGTATAGAGTGGAAGCAGTCTTGTGCAAGCTGTGACACTTAAGATTGAAGATAAATGAGATGAGTCTCATGGAAATTTGTTTTGGGAATAAACTTGAAGCTTAAAGTGTTGAAAGCATTGGAAGATTCTTTTTACAATTATTCTTGCATAAAAGCTTGAATACTTTCTGAAAGCTCTGAAGAATCATTATGAAAACTTCTAAAGTGTTCGTGAAAGCTCCAACTATGTTCGTAAAAGCTCATTTAGTTTGATGAAAGCTCCGATGTTGTAGCTTAATTGTAAATTTTTAAGCTTTTATCACCAAAAGCTCAATTTTTCAATCTCTTCAGAAAGATTGAAATAAAAGCATTTCTGAATCAAACTCTATTAAAATCTTCATGTGTCTGCTTGCCTTAGAATGTTTTTGCTGCGTTTAATTATGATCGACAGTGTATTGGATGAAGTTTTTTGTACATCGATGAACTTTTCAAACACAAATTTTGTTATTTACAGAATCGAACAATTTTTCGCCCGCCATTCAGGTGCAACACTTAAATCGATGGAATTCTCTGCCTTTTCAAGCCCACTTGAAGCGAACCTTTGCCAAAAAGAGCTTTGACTCCCCACGACTTTTTTTTTGTTAATTTACAACATCGAAATGAGATTGATGAGGGTGAAAATGGTCTTGGTGTTGATGAGTGGTGCGAAGAGGTAACCTTGGCCAGTGTGGAAACATCTTTTGTTGCAGGTAGGCAAGTTAAAGGTTGAGAGACGACAATGAGAAGAGATTTGTGTGATCATCGCTTACCAGTCTGATTAACTCGACTGTAAAAGTCATTACCCCCCAGCGTATTGTACATTATGCCGTTCATTCCGTTTATACCGTAGCCACTCGGGCCATCTGGCAGGCCCGGTCCGAAAGGACGTGGCGATCCTGTTGGATAAATTCACATTCAACTTTAAACCAATTCGATAACTCTTAAATCGATTTCTTCGCTCGTGTACGAGTTTTCTCCAAAACTTTGGGGCTTTGATGAGTTGGTCTTTCAATTAATTGAGGATTAATTTTGTTTAGAAGCAATTTTATGGATGAAAGGTTGGACGAGTTAGGACGAATTAATTACCTGGCAAATGTTGAGTGGCTTGCGGTATGCTTTGCTGGCGCTGAAGTCTCAATTGCTGCTGGTTGAAGAGAGTGCTGTTGTATTGTTGTTGGGCGGCAGCGGACGGGCTAGGTGGCTCTGGAAAGCCGTCCTGGCTGTTGAAGCTGTTCTGTCGTGATACGGTAGTTCCGGGTGAGTTCAGAGACCGTTGTCGTTGGGCGGTGAACTGCTGTCGTTGATTTGCAAAGGCATTCACCGTCTGCTGCTGCTGCTGAAGGTTGGAAAAAGGACGATGCTGCATGTAAGTACCCAGTTCAATTACGAATTCAAGCAAAACTTACGGATAACTGAGCATTCAGCATCGGATTATTCTGTTGCAGGTTTAATCTGATGTTGGTTGCCGATTGCTGATTCCAATTTGCCGGGTTCGCTTGAGCTGCGTTGGTCGATTGCTGAGTGAACGGCGGTTGTCGTGGTGACAACTGTGCAGCATTGTTTCCGTTCGAGTTGGCACCCTGCTGGAAATTATTCAGTAGTTGCTGGGTCATCTGCTGTTGCTGGGGCGATAATCGCTGGCCACTGTTTGCGTTGAAAGGATTTTGCTGGAAATCTAAAATTGAAGCGATTGAAATGAGTGAGTATAATTGAAAAAGGGTTTGTTTTCTCTAATTGGGTGAACCGATCCTTACTTTGATTTCCTTGAGGACTGAATGGAGTGTTTCCTCGCTGCTGGCTGGGACTCAGCTGTTGCATAAGAGATTGTGTAAAGTTCGGGCTGAGTTGCGACTCGGGTACGACTGGTCCGCGACTGGTCAACGTCACATTTGGAGCTACCGAGTTGTTCATCAACGAATCGATGCTTTGTACGCCTGGATTTGAGAGGCCTAGAAACAAACAACATTGTCATGTGATGACATTTAAGGAAATGTGTTCTTGAAACTTACACATCTGATCTGCACCGGCGGTAACGACGATTTGCTGATTTTGCTGCTGCTGAAGCAGCCTTTCTTTTTGCTGCTGCTGTTGCTGTTGTTGAATTCTCTGGTTGTGCATTCGTTGAAGCAACTGCGCGGTTGGCTGCTTGTTTGCCTGCTGGCTGTTAGTTGCTTGCGCAACCGTCGCCGTGTTAGAGTTAGACACGACGTTGCTGTTCGTCGAGACGTTAATTGGCAACCGAATATTTCGTTGGTTGTACCCAGGCGGCGGCTGTTGCTGCTGGTTAAAGCTATGCTGTTGCTGGAGACGACCTGGCGTCATGCCATGGATCGGATATGCCGGTGGACTGCCTGTGAAGTTGTCTTCGTTCTCGCACTCCATTAACGACTGCTGGATCTTGTTGATCTGTGCCAACTCTTCCTGTTGCTTCAGCTGCGCACTTGCACTGGCACTCATCTGTTGCTGGAAGATCTGGTCTTCGCCGTACTTGATTTCGTCAAACTCGATGAAGTTTTCGAGAAGATCGTTCAACTCTGGATCCCATTCGGCTTGTTGCATCGTCGACGATGAAGCCGGTGCAGATGTGATTGCCGGAGAGGAACTCACGAACTGTTCAAAAGAACCGGAAGTTGAGCTGTTGGCTTGAGCGTTAGCCAGCATGTTTCCGATGACGGTGCGGCCTCCCAACTGCTGTTGCTGCTGCATCTGCTGGCTAATGTGAGTGAGGTAGATGTTGTCACCGACTTTGATGTTGCCCTGAATGGTGCGCAGCTGACCAGCGCCGGGCTGCTGTCGAAGCTGCTTCTGCTGGGCCGACTTGATGTTGTGATTCTTCGTAGCTGCGTTGTTATTGTTAGTGTTCTTACTGGTAGCTGTTTGGTTCGGTGCCTGTGGCGGTTGACTGCTTAGTGGCGAAGACATACCGCTTTGCTGCTGCTTCATCTGTGTGGGAATGTCTGGCATTCTTCGCACAGGTGGCATTTGGGGATTAGGCGAGGTCAAAGGACGACTCGGGCACGCAAGCAGCGACGCCAACATTTTGTTCTTCTCCTGCAGTTTGGACGGGCGCTTCGATGTTCCAGAACTGGAGTCGTCTGACTCGTCACTAGCACGCTTGCGGTTGTTGTTCTCTAACGAGCCCGATCCCCCCTGGAACCGAAGGTGCTTTTTCAACGCCTCGTCATCGAGATTTGCATTATTATTCATCTCCTTGTGTTCATCCTTAATCGGATTCTGAAGCCGCTTCATCAATTCGCTTTGATTTTTGTTGCTAGCTTCGTCGTCATCAGACTTATCGTTGAGCAGCTAAAAAAACAAAAGTATTTTCGATCAGTTATGCAATTCACAGGCGCAGTTGTGAGTCATCGCGAAATTATTTCGTTTTCCCTACCTGTAGCAACATGTTGTTGTTACTCTTCGATTCGGACGTTGTCGAGCGCGGTCTCTGCAGCGGCATGCGATTCGAGATGGATGAGGGATTAAATTTGTGCGTTAAAGTGTTGTCTTTGTCGTCTTCAGCGTTCAATAAATTCTGGATTAACGAAACGTGAAGATAAAAAATGTGAGAATGCTTACGTAAACACAGTGACAAGTTGTTCAACTTACTTTTAATATTTGGTTTGTGGCACGTTCCTGATCAGTTTGATCCATTCCAGAGCCGGACGGACTCGTACTCTTCATCAAGAGCGTTCTCAACCGGTCGGAGCTGTTCTCCTGTAGCTTTTGAAGGTCTTGAACCTTCTCCTTGTCTTCGAACGAGAACTGGAAGTTACTCGAGCTGTTCGACCCGGCGCTGTTGAAACCCGAGGAGCCATTGTGGTGACTCACACCAGCCGTGCCGCTGTTGCTTGTCAAATTGTTGTTGGTCACGCTGGTGTTGTTGTTGTTTGTTATGCTTGCCGGGCTCGGTTGACTGTTGTGGTAAGGTGTGAGAGGTGAAGGGCACATTGGCGTCGTGGCTGGGCTGAACGCAGCCGTGGCTGACGATGGTCGCGGTGTGCTGACGGAAGCGATGCTCGTTCTCGACTCGGGTCGCGAGTCCATGCCCCACGGGTTGTGTTCGAGGTCGAAAGTCGTGCTTGGGAAGTCGAATTCGAAAGTATCACCGGGGAAGAAGTCGTTTGACGAGGGTGGATGAAGGAGTGAGTTGGTGTCATTCAACATCGAGTTTTGCCCGTTGCGCGGCGATACCTGCGAGAGCGGTCCGCCAACGACACTCGTCATCAACGGCCCACCGAGTCCGCCCTGATTGTGTTTCTGTTGCAGCTGATGTGACGACATCGTGTGGTTCATTCCCGACTGCATGCCCATCATTCCGCTAAAGCTTCCACCGTCTAACGACAAAGCGTCGTTCTCCGACAAAATCTCGTGCACTGCCATGATGAAATCGGGTTCGCCTTGCACTTCGCTGCGGAACATCCTTGATTGGACCTTCGTGTGCACGTAGCAATCGGGTGACAATCGAATGCGATAATTTGTGATCTGCGCATCGGTCTGGCCGTGCATCACCTCTTTCAGGTGAATCTTGAGTCGCTGAAGGTCGTGCGGGTGCACGAGGTCATCGACTTTTTTTCCAACTTCTTTGGCTAAAAACGAGATGAAGTGCGGACGCAGTTGTGATGAGTCGAGCTTGATGATCTTGCCGTCCGCATCAATGCGGATCGTGAGCTGCTCGTGAGTCGGCGGCATGGTTGTATCCATGGACTGGTCGTCTTCGGGGAGTGTGATGAGGCACAGGACCGACGACGACTCATCCGAATCGTCTTTGACGGGGGCCGAAATAATCAGCAGATCTTTGTATCGGTTTGGACGTTGCTGTTTCTGTTCAATTGTCTCTTCCTGTGATTTCAGGAGCCACCTTATGCGAACTGTACGTTTTGGAGTTTGTGGAAAGGACTAAAAAGAAAGGACATTAGTTTTGAATTGGAAAATGTTTTAAATTTGCAACTTACTGGACCATCATCTTGATCCCACTCAAAGCTTAATGAATTTTTGTCAAGTATCGGGCTGACTTTGTTGTAATCACCGGTATGCAGGTACGAATAAATCGACTGTCCACTCAATTCTTGTCGCGAATAGTGCAAGACGTCAACTACATTCTCAGTGGCGTATTCAATGAAGCCTTCTGAGTTGATTTCGAGAAGCGCCCAGCCAACGTTGCGGATGTAGTGCTGAACGGCTTCAAAGTACGCCGACTTCTCGGGCGAGTGTCCGTTGATGGACGGTTCGGGAAGGGGTGGTTCTGTCGAGGAGACTTCTCCTTGCTGCACTGGATGAAGCTTGCAGGAATCACTGCATCCGGGCGAACACTTATTGCAGCGACCTAATTGTGTTGAAGTATCACGAGCACGCTGATCCAACAAGTTGCGAAACTAAATTGAAACAGAAAAGTTTGTGATTTGAGGTTTCAGTTGTGTTTTCTTTGTTTCGACTGCATCATTGTTTGCACAACAGCATTCTCATAAATCATGATCTTAAAAGGGATGGCAAAGTGACGTTTCTAGGCTTCCGGGGGGAGAAAAGTCGTGCAACGTCCTTTGTCGAACAAAAATCTAAACGATTCGTGGCGAATCGAAAGCGAATTCATCGAAGAATCGTCGTCGTTTAGACTCGCTTAATGAAACATCTGATTAGAAGCAACATTTGTAATGGCTCTGTCGACGAAGAAATAAACAAAAGCGAGCACACATCCACCCGAACTCGAAGTTAATTAGAATTTTAAATGAGAATCAAACGAAGTAAAAAAAAATCTTCGTTCCTTTCATTATTTTTTGTTAAACTGAATCACATTTTTGCGGGCTCTGTGTTGATTAAAACATTAATTTGTTTAAACATAGTCGCAGCAGTTTTTTCGCCTATTAGTAACTCATTGCCGCTTGTTCTATCTCTCTCGCTTTCGCCGTTCAAAAAACTAATTAGAATTTTGGTCAAGCGCTGACCATTTTTGTAACTGCCCGTCGCTTTGGTATTCTGTAGGAAGGCAGAAGGAGAGAAGAGAAAAGTTTAAGCACGAAGAAGAAACATTTCTTGCCAACTTCCTCGACGAAATCGCTTTTAATTAATTGAATCTC
>JPYR01000093.1:108795-121096 GCA_000775305.1 Belgica antarctica | reverse complement strand
TAGTACCAAATAATTAAAAGCTTTCGAAAATTTAGAACAAGTTTCTCGAAGCTTCAGTTATCCTATCTGATTCAAAGTCATCCTTGTCTACGCAAAATTGATTAAAATCGCCCCACTTTTTGATGTGAAAACGAAAACAGCACTCAACAAAGATCAAGGAAATGTTTTAGTTGCTTTTAATTTCTCAAATGCCAAGATCAAGAGCTACCCGAAGTCTAGCTGTGAAATTGTGTGGCACTATGCCATCCGACGTCACAGATAACTGAACAGTAAAAAGTAACAAAGGGAAGCGAACAAAGTTGGAACTGGTGCCACTAGACGTCGTAAAAGGCTCATTTACGCGATAAGATAAAGGCGACCCAAATCTAGGCCTGACATGTCCACGAAAGAATAAGCTGCACCTGCAGACTTCCAGGAAGTGCCCTACAACACGCGTTGCTAACGCGACATTACCGCTGATGTAACGCTTCCAAAAACGTGGAACTTAATCGCATAGAAAACGATTTTATGCAAATCGCAGCAAAGCTTTTGATAGACAACAATGCCAAACGAAAGAGAAAGTTCCGTCCGAAAGCGGCGTCGAGCTCTAGCGGCACTCTCTAACTACGAATGCCGTCATCGTGCGTAATACAATTTTGCCTTCAATAAATTCACTCTTAACGCTGTTGAATAATTTGATTTTCGCTTTTTTCGTTATCGAGAAATCAAATAAAAGTGAGTTTCAATTGTTTGTTAGGTTTTGTATGTTTACTGCACAAACTTGGCCCCGACCGACAGACGCACGCTCGAAATATGTGTACTTGTGTATGATAATCATTGAAAATGAAAATAAATTGTGTCAGTGGGTCAGAGTCACCGAAAGCTTTCGTTAATACACAAGTAACGCTATAAAATGGAAATTTCCTTAAAAACCGCCGCACACAGTCTCAAAATGCACATGCAAGCAGTTTTCAATATCGCCGAGTTTCCGAGTGCACAGCACGGGCATCATCGAGGCATGAAAGCCAAGGAAGACGGGAACGAAGAATCGGAGAACAAGGAAAATTTACATACGCGTTATGTAATGTTAGATGGCCGAGGTGAGGCGTGTACTGCAAAAACACAAGCCTGAATGACGCTTCGGTATCGATAGTGGCAATTTTACAACATCATAAAATCTCCGAGTTTTTTGCGGTCTTTATCGCGTCGACAGCATCTCCACCCTTTATTAATAGCCCGAGTAAAGTTGAACAAACACGAAAAACACCGCCAGCAAAGCAACGACTTCATTACCCGGCACTTTCGGATTCTTATCGGTAGTCGTTCTTCTTTTCGACTGTTGATTTCCACTCGCACTGAGTTTCCACAAAACGCGAAAATAAGAGCAGAAGTTCGCATGAGAGACGAATTGCTTCGGCAGAATTTTCAGCGGAACGAGGGCGCGAGAAAGAAGAATATCGCTTCGAAGTTATCCATGAATGGATTCGTGCTCAAGCAAATTGATATTAAAACGGAAATAATGTATTTTTTATTTTCCTTCGCCGATTCTCGTCTTTCCGCAAACTTTTTTCTGTTTCTGGTAGTCGAAGGGCGGAGCAACTGGGGACGGGGAAGAAGATCCGACTTAAAAGCTGTCGACGAAGAAGAATCAGACATGAAAGACGAGAGTTGTGCGCCATGTCATTTAGGAAGCGGAGTGGGCGATGAAATATTAAGGACGAACCATTACTGAACATTGAAATTGAAAGGAATCGGACTTTTTTGCTGTTTTGTTGGCTTAGTAGGGAGATAAAGTTTGGAGAATTGAAATTAAACGTGACTGACTGCTTGAATTAGAATTTTTGTTAGAAAATAAATCATGATTCGCCATAAACTAACAACAAAGCGAGTCTGTCTTAGTCATTTAAGGCAGCCGTCAAAGGCCCAACTTCTGAAAATTGAACGTAACCTTAAAATTTTTAAAGTGAAAGTAGAAAACCACATCTGGTGCTGAAAAGTCGTCTCACAGCCTAGATTAAACGATCGCCACGTCGCTTCCGGCTTCGTCCGCTCACTTCGTTCCGAAAATCAACTTTTCTATTATCAAATATACCGACTTTTCCAGAAGCCCGTCACCCCTGATTTTGACAAAAATCTCTGCTTTGAAGTCTGTCAGTGATTGAGGTTTCGTTTGAAAAGGTACGAGCGGAGTAATTATGCGTTCTATTTTTGAGTAAAACGCGCGGGATGCGTTAGAAATTGATTTGAAAGTGTTTTTGGCTGGTTGCGCAACAAACGATCACACGTGAATCTCGAGAAACGACGACGAAGTCCCCACTCAGTCTCAATTCTGCCTACAATTTCCTTGTTTTTTGCGAGCCATTCCGTTTTGTGTGCACATCAGATATGAACTTGTAGTTCGAAAGCAAAAGTGAACCTTCTTGAAGGCCTGACTGAGTCTATCATTGCCAAATGCACTTTATTTTCTCTGTCTTCACTTGAAGAAGCGCGTTCGCGGTTATTAATTAGACAATCTACTAAGCGAACGCTCGTAATCGCAGATTTGCGGTTGAACTTTCGCTTTTCGGTAGATTTTCAGTTGAGTTTTGAACGCCATGGCGGACATGAGTCAGTCACAGACGACGAAAAGGGAAATCTCGAGTACGTTGTTGCAGAAACTTGGCTCGCAATCTCGCGCTGCACTTGTGCTACTCTCGATTTTATTTCTTGCAAGTTGTCTTACACCAGCGACGTCGTCCGTCTTCGTTATCAGATCAATGCTAAGGCGAACAGAGAAAATAACAAACACGACTCACTCGTTCATCCTCGACATTGTACGCTTCGGAGAGGTTTTTTCAGTTTCATTATTGCATCGAGCGACGAAATCGAAGCGCGCGCGTTATCGCTAATCTCGTTTTCTCTGAATGTTTGAACATTTGCATCCGCAAATTTCGCTGCTCCATGTGACGCGTCTCCACGTTATGCAATCACTTCTTAAACTTTTCCTCTGTTAGTCTTTTTTTGCTTTGTATGTGGCACTGACTCGTGATTTGTTTAATTAGCCCGACTTCTCGGAACAAGATCTCGTCTTGGAAATTGTTATTTTCTAGCGCGCTGGCAGATATCACGCAATCTTTCACAACAAATAAAATATTTCTCCAAGGCCCGCGTCGACCGAGAGCTGTCGACTGAAAAAAGACACCCCAAAAACGGCTTCGAGCTGAATAGTTACAGCGGAATTTCAAATTGCGAATTTTTTCTTCTCTTCTCCTTCACAGCACACAGCAGTGAATCTTGCTTGTACATGAATTGGGGTCAATGATGAATGTGCCGTGTGTGAGTACGAGTAGCAAAAGAGCGAGACCGATACGAGCACACAATCGCGAATCAATTTTCAGCAGACACGCACCTCGTTAGAAGACTCTACTTGAAAACTCTTTTCTCTGGTTGCAGAAATTTGATGTTTTTGGCGGCAGGCGAGGGAGAGCGATGATCAAGTATACAATCAGCCGAGAAGCAGCCAAAACTGGGTCACTTCCAACGCACATTTTCACGCACAATCTCGGAAACGTGTTGTGGCTGTTCAAATCAGCCTCAAGAAATTTCCGCGTGCGAATTCACGCTTCGGAATTGTTTGAGGACGAATTGAATCGCAATTGAGTTGCAATCAGTCACAACTACTAGGGAAGAAGTGACTTGGTATGTTTATTGTTTTTGAAGATTCGTGGCCTCCGAGAGGCTAAAAATAGTCACGAAATAAAGTAATCATCAACCACGTTGTCAAGTCTCTTCCCAGCTCGTAATAAAAGTGAAATTTATTTGATCGAATGCAATCAAGTCTCTCTTTCTATTGACGGATCATTTGAAGTCGAATTAATTATTGACAGCTTAATTGATCGATCAGGACTTAATCGTTTCTCAATGCAGCGCTTTCACAGCGTCTTATGCGGTGGTGACAAAGTCGTGGTGTACTGAAGCCTTGGAAAGTCACGCCTAACGTGCCATAAATGGACACCACCGGCAGATGGCACGTTGGCTTTATACAGAATCGGGCACGACCGCTCCAGGCAAAACGTGGCGACATTGAAACTGCCAGGAATTTATCTTCTCTCTTAACAACGCCGATGTTCCGTTCCGTTCCTAGCTCGACGACAATCTCTAATTATTCTCTGTCGCTGAGTTGACAAGAAGAAAAAGTGCTTGAGGACACGTACTTAATTACCGCGGTCATCAATCTTAGAGATGTAGAAAAAGTGCAACTCATTTGATTGCGCTCTAATTTCCTTTAGTACACTTATCAGCTTTGAAACCAGAAAACACAAAAAAAGCTTCGATGTCGTCAACTCGTCAACAACAACAACAAAAACATTAGATAACTCAAATTGCGGTTTAGTGAGTGCTTGCGCCCCGTTGATCGTTCCTAAGCCCATATGAAGTCGCTTATCGATTAAAAATATTTTTTACAACGTGTATGTTGAAGACACCGTCTTATCTGAAGGTTTTGTCTGTCACTGCGCCATTTTCCAGCACTCAAAGGGGTTCATTATTGACTTAGCCCGCATTTTTACAGCAACATTTACACAATTTTTCACTTAGAACGATCGCACGTTTAATTGCTGTCAGTGTCGGTTGCCCAAGGAAACGCATTTTTCAAAATCAAGGACTGTATAGCGCATTGAAATTCTACACGCTCATTGTTGCGTGCATAAATCCTTCGTTTCATTCACAAAAACTGACGCCAGAGCGGCCCAAAACCATTGAAGTTTCCATTTCTGATTTCTAATTCGCGCATAAATTGTGAACGAAACAACTCGCGCCGCGATCTTTAGCGTTCAAAGCGCGCTGCCGAGCTTGTGAGTGTGGAAACCCAACACAATTGACTCATAGATCACACAACTGTTTCTCTAAAGGTATCATCAAAGCGACACAACAGAGCTTATTTTTAACGAAAAAGGGAAATCATGAGTTTGTCATTTGAATAATGAAACACATTCACTCACACGAGAAGTAACAAAAAACTTATTTTTTTGGCTTTTCATTGTTGGCGGCTTTTGTTGATTTTGCAATTTTCGCGTTTGACCTAATTTTATTCGCGAGTACAAGCTTCGTCAAATGTAGAAAAATTGGCTTTCGGGTAGTGTGAATCGCGTGAAGGGTAATATTGCGGATGGAATTGCTTTCGTTCGGTTTCTGCGGCTGGACTCGAGAGACCGTGCCAACCACCACAATTTGAATTTTATTGAGCTCGAAATGGATTTTCTCGAGAGTGTTTTCCCATTTTACCACCTTTTCGGTGCGAGTAATAGCCGAGTTCGTAAAAAGGTTGCTTGCAAACTCATTTAAAACAGATCGCAAGCTGATGCAGCAAGACAAAGCTAATTAAATTATCTGGTTCTTCTTCACACAGTGACACAATTTGTCATTTTATCAACGTTTTTGTTCGCTCCATTTACCAATGTTTCCTTTAATTAAGCAACCATTTCTCAAACGCTCGACCGACAAACTCAGTGCTGTGATCATGGCCTTAGCAAGAAGGTTGTGGGTGCTTTCACAAAATATATTTCAAGCTTAGGTAGCAACAAAACTTTCTAAATAGAAAATTTCAAACAAAGAAAACCACCAGAGGTCGCTCGTGTTTATCACCCAGCTAAGCTTTCTCCTTCCTAACCTCGAAAGCGCAGCCACCCTCTCATAACCTAACTGCCCGAGACTCTTGCCATTAGTTAATGATTCATGATTCTCCAAGCAAATTAATTTCATTGTGCTAGTTGCTAGTTTCGTTTTCCGAATCAGCATGGCATCGTGTGCAGCTTCAAGTCAGGCGATAAAAAGAAGCAAAAGCTTGTTAAAAATGTGGTAGAAGCTCTTTCGGGCAGCAGTTTTTATAGAAACCGCAAAAGCACATCGCTTGCCCCCTTTCTTACTCCTGGCGAACGCCTGACGACAACATTTTCCATTAAAAAAAAGTCATAAATTTCTTTAATCATTGAAATATAAATTTTAATTTTCCGCAACTTTTTCTGTCTCTGTGCTGCTGTTGCGTCCTCAAAGTTATGAAATTTTATTGATCCTTTGAGAGTCATTTTCGTTTGCATTTTTCTTCGCCTCCGACAATGTCCGTAGCGATCTCCAGCCTCATTAATTTTGCAATCTGCGGTGTTTTTTGGTCCCAAGCAGAGGAGTGATGACCTCGTCGACTGCTCAACTGTGTGATTAAAACAGCATAAATAACGGACTGTCGACTCTTGCCTGATTAGAAAACTTTTTCAAGAGTTTTTGCTATGTTTCCGAACCGATTCAATAAACATCTAACATTATGGACATTGTCTTGGCTTGAAGTTTAAACATTAATGGTGGCTCTTCCGCCTTTCCTCGAGCTTGATAAATATTTAACCATCGACAGACTTATTAATTCTCTGCATATATTCCTATCCTCCACCCTTTCACCAGCGCAACTCTTTAACATCGGCTCGGGCACGAAACCCATTTTGCAGATGGTTAGACGGAAAACAGAAGGTGAAAAGTTTTTTATTTTATGAAATTCCCCTCCGTGTTGGCTCGAAAGAAGCATCTTCGAGAATTTTCCGATTCATTTAATTCACGAAAGAAAGATGATTGGAAAGAAGCTTTTGAGTGTCTACAGCGAGTGACTGTTATTGTATCATAAGACGTGAAACATAAAGGACTTAATAATCAGTCTAGAGAAAGACTGTGTTAGCCAGGACAAAAGGGGTTGATTTTGGGGTCGATCATAAGTGATGGAAGCATGTTGAATTTTAATTTCGTTCTATATTTGAAGTTTTAGTTCATTTTAAAGTTGAAGTTCTAGTTCATTTAGCTAAGCAACAAGTTGAAGCAGCACGAACTTGCACTGAAACAACTGACCGATCAACCCCACAGCCATCGACTTCCCATGAATGCAATTTGTGCTTCCTATCAACCGTGCTTAGACGTAATTTTTTTCTTCTTAAGGCCGCCGATGTGCTTGGCATCTTTCTAATTATTTGAATATCCATCTTCCCGCTAGACACATCACAGACTTTAGCTAAACAGTGTAAAGACGTAAAGAGATGAGAAGAGAATTTAAGAATATCACACATGATGATTCTCGAAAAGCCGGAAAAAACGAAGCAGAAGAAGCCAGCAAGCATGCATGCACATAACTTTTATTTTTTCTTTCCCCCATTCTGAGCGTTGTTTTTCGTTCAACTCTTTCCGAAAGTGGAACGAGAGTTTATTTATTTCGTTTTATGCCGTCTAGCTATCATAAAACTGAATGCTGGAATCGAAAAACAAACACCATTCAACCCTTAAGCCCCCATGTCGCCACCCTCTCATTTCAATTTCCATTCCTTATTGCTTATGAGCCTATAAATACGATGTTGCTCATCCGCACAACAAGTCTGAGCTGCTGTCGGTTCGTCTTGCCGATCCATTGTTCCGTGCATGGAGCGAGATTTTCAAGATCACGACGCATTCGAATCGTCGTTAAACGTATGCGGAATCATGTTCTGATCCACTTTTCTCAGGCAACGGCGGAAGAATGTTTTATATCTGGGAATCAATATTTTATGGTTGTAACTTCGAAATTACAAAAACCAAGCCATGGCGCACCTTCGAAGGCTCTGTTTTGAGAGTTCATTTTAGAATTTTAATATCAACATCAAGAAGCTAACATTTTTGTATCACTTACGGCAGCTCAACTCGGTGAACCTCAAAAGCCAACCTCACTCAAAGCTTTCTTCCTTCCGTCCGATGACCCAAGCGCCAATTAATACGATCATGTGACGATGGACAGGCGAAAGTTTTATTGAATTTTCCCGAACCTTTTCGTGTAGGAGAGAAAAACTTCAAATCAACTTCTGCTCGATCTGATTCACTCCGTGAAAAACATTCCTGAACACAAGGGACGTTTTGAATAGATCCCAAGTCACGTGTGTAGGTGGATATTTTATCGTTGAGGGGGCAAGTACAAGGAAAACCGGATTACGTATGCAAAGCAGGAAAGTATTTTCATACGAAGATTGTCCAATAAGGACGGGCGGGAGCTTTGGGTGGAAATAAGGTTCGGGCTTTATTTATGCCTGATTTGGTCGTGAATGTTTATAGAGTCGGAAACGTGTAGAAATTATTAAGGAGACAATGATGTCTCGAAAAGTTGAGGAAAAGTCGCACAAGCGCCAAGCTAAAGTTATCCAATCATCAGCTCGTTACGAGACGCCAGAAAATGACGAACAATTCGAAACTTATCACATTACGGAACTGATTGAAAGGAAGAAATTAAAAGCGAGGACAGCTCATGAATACGCAAAGAAGGCTGCAACGCAAAATCGGAAACGCCAAACGATGCCGGGCGACGTGTTTGTGTTGCTGCTATCATCAAACTTTACGCTAAATCACTTTTAGTTTCGTCACACTAAAAAAATCATTTCGAGTCCACCAACACAGTCAGACGCGAAGCTTTTTGTGGAAAAATACGAACGAGTTTTTCCTGTAAAATTCTCAATTTTTTCTTGTGTTTGAAGAAGTTTTTTCCTTCTCTTTCTAGTGGGCCAGTGAGCGCGGTCGATATCGATACATTCGGGCGTTTGTGTGTTTGCACTGAAGGTCAACAAACTTACAAGTTCAAAAGCGTGGATTTTTTTTCTACATTTTCATTTCTGTTTGATCTTGTTGTGGTGGTTCTCGGATTCTGGTTTTTCCATCGAATCTGCGTCTCATGATCATCATCCATGTGTAACACAAGTTGGCATTTACTGGAGCTAGCTCGGTGATTACTCACAAATTGTTTTCGTTTTCAGAATAAGAGGCGAGTTTCAACAGTGAACGCTCGATCACCGAATAAATCACCGAAAGTTCAAGGACACATTCCAATCAAATTTGCGTTTGTTCGTCGATTCACAAAGCAGAATCGTTCGTAAACTCAATTTACATTTAAATCAGAGCCCAAACGTCACTCAAACCATCTGACCCGTGTTTCTCGCACTGGTGAAATCTCGAAAACACACCGATTCAGCCGATTTTGTTGTGTTAGAACCGCAGAACACGAATTAAACCAAATCAATTATTCATTCGGCAATAAATCGAAGTTCCAGGCTAGGAGCGAAAACCGGCGAAGAAGAAGAAAGAGTTAAGAAAACTTTAAATTGTAAATTGCTAGCGAGAAAAATAACCGGAGAACAATTAATTTGCATAGCTTGAGCCTCGACGTAACTCCGGCAGTTTCATAAGCCTCAGATTTTATGCCTCATTTGGGCAAGTCTTTAATTCTCGGTGTATAATTAGAAAGTTCTTGGCTCATTTGCTGCCTCTGATTTTGACTGTCATTTAACTCATCAGCAGACTCGTGGATCTATCAAGCTGTAAATGCGAAAACAGCAGCATGGAAGTCATCCGCATCTGCATCTGAATAATGTCGTTCTATCAATTTAACGTTTTCGAGGGAATAATAACATGCAATTCAATGAATTCCATTATGCCACCCCAAGCATAATGTCATTTACAAGGCAGACACAGCAAAAAGAGGGAAAAACTTGATTAAACGGAGTTTTAAAAAATATGATGCAATTCTAATTTTGCGACGCTGTTAAATCGCTAGAACAGAAAGTTCTTTATCAGAGAAATGAATTATCGATTCAAGTTCAATGCACATCTATTGAGTTGACTGTGTAACTTGTAAAAGATGTTCTAAAATTGCACTTGATGGCAGTTTAAAGTGCTGAGTACTAAAATAAGTTCTAAAACGTACTCTTCTAGTACTAGATTACACTCTCGATAATCAAAGTACAAGATCAAAGCATGTTTAATAAAACTAAAAGTTCAAAATCCCACAAAACTGAACTTAGATCAAATTACAACATTTTTTAAGTTCTTAAGACTTTTTAGAACAACATGAGCCAAACTGAACTCTTTTTTATACTTTCAGCAACCAGTTTGCTGTGTTTATTTAGTCTAGACCTGTCGAGTAACCTGTCGATTGCTTGAACTAATTGTGTGGTCTTTCAACAAAAGACCATCGCGAATATTAATCAGGTCGATAAGCAAACCGTTGGAGTATTTAATGCGATCATCTGTTCGTGTTTTTTCTGTTCTTGTAAAAAAAACGCTCTCAACGCTGCTTTAAATAATAAACAAAGTTTTTTTTTCTGTTTACGCGTCTCAGATGCTTGATCCACTTTATCTTTATCGACAGTTCTTATTTTGAAATTACGTCAGCACGAAACGGAAACGCTCGTAAACCCAGCTTCAGTCTTTCAGAATCTTAAATTACAGCGAGAAGTGGTGCATGGAAAATATGAAATGCAATTTTCTAAAATGTAATCTCGCAGAACGAGAAACGAATGCAAATTATTGCTCGTTCCCTGCCAAGCAAACCCCTTTTACCCGTTTTCTTCTTCTTTTTCGGAAAGAAAACCCCAAATGTGCTTCATTACTTCATGCACAGTTTTTTTGCTTCACTTTAGTGCACAGTAGAAAATCGTCGTGCAGAAAAGACTGGAAGAATGAACCAAATTTTAAGAACATATTGCATTTATGAAGGATCCATTTGAATATTGGGTCACTGAGCGCTGTTTTTGCTTAAAATTCTTAAACCGAGTGTTTGAATACAACGTCTTAGAAGCGAATGATCCTTTGACACCACATCCTGAATCCATTCCGTTTGCCCATCAATCGGACCAGAAGGGAATAAAAAACGTCGAAAAAAGTGGCAGCGAAGAATGAAAATAGGAAAGAGAACCGAAGGCACATTATAAGACATTTTAACAGCAGATGTTTTACGTCTTGTGCACAGCGAAATAAACAACAACAAACAAGCACACACGGAATGAATCTTTCGAATTGGTTCTACCGTGAGGTTTTCATTCTGGTCGATGTCTTGCTGGTGCTTTTTTGTCGTTCTCTCTTCACCCCGTCTTCGGGTCGAGAATTGCTTTGTTCCACAGCCAAATCAAGTTCGAGTGCACAAGGAAGGGAACTCAAACGCAAGAAGAAACTGAAATCTTCTTAACCAGAAATATTTCTTTCAGTTTCAAGTTTTGTTCAGCCAAAATCTCATCACATCACATGAAAAATATAAAAATAAAAAAGTCGTAAAACCCGGCTCAAATCCGATTGCTTAATGAATTGCGAAATGAAGGAAAAGAGAAGACAAAAATTTGACGAAGAATATTAAAAGATAATGAAAAATACGAGAATTATAGTCTGCTAATCGTCCCCAACCAAGTTATACAAATAAATTTATTATAGACGGCTTGTGGAACTTTCGTGTTTCTTCCTTCTTTCGACTTCTTTCAAGCTAATTTTGTTATTAAAATGCATCAAAGGGGATTGTTTTCAGGTTACGTCACAATGGACGAGGTTTAAAGGTTTTCTCATAAGGAAATAACGTTTTGAGGTTAACTTGTAAGTTTTAGGTTAGAATCTGAATTATTTAAAATTTTAATGGCCTTTTTAAACACAGGATGCAGAACTAAGTAGAAATTATTGACAAACTTTTTAAACGCTATTTACCAAAATTTACCCAAAAAGGGTTTTAAAGACGATTTAAATGAAATTGACAGTTAATTAGATGGAACCATGCTGCCATAAAACCGAAATGTGTGTTCTTTGCTTTTTCCCTGTCTGTTCCTTTTCTAAGTTTGGCTGCGCACAAAGCAAACAATAGAAGCGACATTTATTTTTAAAAAATCATTAAAAATGCAGCGGAATGCATAAAATAAAGATTCCGATCCAAATGTCGCCATTTCCCTCATTATTTGATCTCATAATTAGCTCGACGACTAAAACCATTTCCATGAAGCTGATAAACGTCTTTTAATGGGATTCTTTCTTTTATTTTCCTTGATTTATTAGCTTCCATTCGCAAGTTTTTAAGTTCCATGTTTTGGCTGCTGTTTAAATTCCCGTCACTCGCGAGAGAAAAGCCAAAGAAAGATTTTTTGCATCAAACTGAAATGTGTCGCTAGAAAAGCGGTGAAAACACAACCATACATTTCTGCTTCAACTGCAAAATGAGTGTAATGACAGAGCGATGGCATAAAAAATGAGATTTATGAACGCGTGTGTTACGATTTTTTACAGCTAAATTCTTATTCGCCATATCATTCATCGCATCTTTCAAATAAATAAAATCATCAGATGCAAGTGCACATCTTAAATTGCCATCAAAAGTCCCCCTGCTGGATTCGCAACTAGGCAATCTTCGAATGGATAAGGCAACAAGAAGAAGCGGGTCTCGTGAACATCATAAATTACTTGAGTTGAGCAAAACATGAGAACACAACGTCTTCTTCTTGCGTTTTTTCATCGCTTTGCAAAATTCAGCAACAATGTTGCCGACTAT
>JPYR01000093.1:67846-83063 GCA_000775305.1 Belgica antarctica | reverse complement strand
TCACGAAGTGAGAGAAATGCCATGAGTTAATGAGCTGGCATTCGAGAAGGCAAAACGAAACTCAAAAAAACTCAGAAGGAATTCGCGAGTAATGTCATAAAAGCGATGCTTTATTGCCATTTTTATCGCAGAGCAGAATTTTTCACTCTGCGAGCTCCGATTAGCATCATCACCATTGCCTATTGTCTTTGGCCTGCTTTTTCGCGAACATTCGCACCGCTGTGTGTTTGTCTTAAGGAAAGAACACACAAAGCCAAAGCTCGAGTGCCGTATCTATCTCAAGTTAGTCACGATATTACACAAAGACCCACAGAAGAAAATCGACGAAAACGTAACACAAAAAATAAAAGCTGAGAAATCTTCAAGCTGGAACGGGTTGGCATGAACGAAAACTTCTTGTTATAGTTTCATTTTTAGAACTTTTTCGTTCCTTCTGCACAAGAACATTGAAAAGCGAAAAGAAAAACTAAAGTGCAAAACTTATACCAGAAGATGAGTGCTTGCGAAGAATTATTTTTATAACTAACATACTCGGGTAAACGCAAAGCAAAGCATCAGCGAATTTTTGTTTTATTTTTCCACTGTTTTCGTAGTTTTGAGTTATTAGAAGCGAACGTTTTGCAAGCGATTCTCCTAAAAACGGTCATTTGAATACAGGCAGAGGTTGCAGGGGGCGAAGGAAGCAAAAGCATCGACGAAAGGCTGATGCACTCGGTTGTGGCTGGAAAATTAGGCAACAAATCGATATCAGGAACGCGTGCATGAGGAAATATGGAAGATTTATTCATCTCGCGAGTTTGTTTTGACTTCAGAGTTTTGATCAACCGAATGGGAACAGTTGGGACTTTTTGAAGCAACAAATGGGCAACTGAAGTGCACTTGTGCCATCTCGAACTGTTTCAACTTGCTTTCAACGCTTTTGATTTATTAAGAAGACTTTAAAGTTGAAAGGAGAATTACTACATTTATTTGTTTTTTACTAAACTTGTGCTACACACTGAGCAACTATTGCAATAACTGAACTTTAATGCAAAGATTGTTTGCAAATAATTTGCAAGCGAAGCCTTAGTAGTGACGATGATCAAACCTGAAGCTTGAACTAAAAGCTTGTTTTTAAACTAAATTTAGTTAAAACGTCATTCAGTCTATGCCTTTATTAACCTCTGATCTGTAGACTGGATTTTTTTTTTAAAAAAACTGTTGACTTCAGCCTAATGACATTTCTCAATCGCTTCTTGATTGACTTGTGATGCATTTTTGCAACTTTTCACAAACAAATTTCTGCCTTTGTTCAAAATTTATTTGTTTGTTTATTAATTATATTTAAAAGAAAACTCTTTCTGCAGGAACTTCACTTTCACAGATTGTTTTTATTATTGTCATGTACGTACATGAATAAATAATTACCGTTGTGTATGGTGTGGCGGCATCACATGTAATTGTTTGCTCAAAAAAAAAGCATCGAAGCGTTCACGCGGTGCAAGGGAGAGGGAAGCTGCCAATTATTTAATAACTCTTTAAGACTCTTTGAACGAAAGAAAAAATCTATTTGAGCATCTCGTGCAGTCAACGGCAAAGAGAAGAACCGTCAATTGAAAGCAGCACAAAAAACACATGTTGGTGCTTATGTCGATCGATTATGTCGATGATTACTTTTGACTCTCTTGTTGAATGTTTTTGGCAGGGGAAGAAGCATGAAAAGGAAATTCGAAGTTAGCGGGTAAAGTGCGTGAGTAACGTCAGAGGAAGTTTTGATCAAAAAGTCTGAAGTTTTGATTGGAAAACTTGATTTCTGGTCAAAAAACTAATCTTTGACAACATTTTGTCTCAATTGACTTCATTTTTGCACAAGTATTCACGCTTTTGAATGCATCGGAATCCACTTATGTTTCAAAATTAAATATCACAGCTTCTTGACAGCTGGAACAGATTTTCTCCAGATTTTCAAGTGCATACATTTATGGATTTTCGAAGACAAAAAATCGCGAAGTGGAAATGAAACGTCATCGGTAAACAGCTCTGACGCAGGGAAATTGTTTATTAAATTTGCAATTTTTCATAATCGACTAGCAAGAAGCTTCTGCGGTTGGAGCCGAGCATAATTGAAATCATTTTTAGCATTCTGAGAAGCCTTTTCAGAAAAATTGACTCGGGCTACGGCTTTTCTGAACACGAAATCGTTTTTGCGTAAACAAAATCTACTTTTGCGATAGGTTACAGGGCAGTCAAGCCCGCAAACCGTGCCAAGACTGTTGAATAGGTTTGAGTGATCAAAGATTCTGAAGACGTTTTTAGGGAAGGTGACTTTGATTAATCGAGACGTTGACTAGACTTGAAGTTTTTCGATGAATCTTTTACAGGTTCTTAGGTCTGTGGATCCTTCTCGAGAAGTCAAAATTCTTATAAGGAAATTGAATTTCTCAAGAAACTCACGAAGCTCAGACTGTCAACCGGAAAATACAGCTTCCTGTCTCGAGTATTAGCCCAAATTTCATACAAAGCTTCCATAAAACAACGAACTTGACTAAAATGGCATTCGTCATCCACATTCCAGCAAAATCTTCAGATCAAAAACACAAAATAAAAAATATAACGTGAATGAAAATGAAAAATATAACGTGAATGAAAATGAAAAACATCACGAAAAGAAACAGAACTCAAAATTCTCAGACTATGCAGTTTATTTGCACACACATGCAGCTGGAGCACGTACACATCGAGTCAAATGGGAAGTCAGCGTTAAGGAGATCTACAAATCTATGATTCGAACGCAAAAAGTCCGAAAGATTTTTTAATAATAGACAAATACTTTTTGAATGCTTGCAAAAAAGGCCGGCAAGTAAACAAAGCGTGGAAGCAGAAATTCTCTCTCGAAAACAAAAAGAATATCGAACAGAGCAACACATTGCAGCGAAGTTAAATAAATTACAAACTGCACAAACACGGAATATTTTCGCTTTCAAAACTAATGTCATTTGTATGAAATTTCTCCGCCTCGCGAACCACGAGAAAAGAATTGTGAAATAAAAGAGAAATTTCTTCGTCAAGAACTTTTCAAATCAAGATTAAGAATATGGCAAGGTTTTATTACAAAAATTTGTTCTTGTTGCTCAGTTTGTTGACAAGATTCATCGCAGAATTGAGATAGATTTTTGTTCGAAGCAAAAATTGTTGATAATGTTTTGCAAGAATCTCTGAAAAAATCAATCTATGAAATTTTGTTGCTCAGATATTTTTCAATTTATAAAAAATAAAAAAAGTTGCTGAGTTTTTTTTCCTAAGTTTCTAATTTAAAAACCTTTACAAACTGTAGACAATGTTTTTATGTTAACATAGAATAAAATCATGTAAAATAATCAAAGCTGTTGCTTAAACGTAGCATAGTTTGAACAGAAATCTCCAATTTTAAACAATCCCGTCCCTATTTCAAGAAGTTCATGACAAAACCCGTGAAATTCATAATTAATTTTCTCGAGAAATGTGTTCAAATTGAAAATATATTTGACTCGACTTGTCTAATAAATTCCGTAAATATTCTTTTATTGCTACGCGAAGAATCGAAAAAAGAGATTCAAGATTTATTTCCTGAGATTTTTCGGAAATTGCATCATCATTGGGAATGATTCAACGTTAAAAGCCGGTAACCATGCAGTTTTTACATCAGTTTTACAACCTGTTTAATCATCGATTCCGCTATTTTTCCTGTTGAATGAAGAGAGAATTGTTGTTCAGTTACGTTGATTAGAAGCAAAGGTAAAAAGCGAACAAGAAAACTGTGTTTCTGTTACATGGTAACGCTGAATGTTTTATGAATTTACATAATGTTCCATCAGAAATCCGAGACTCCGGTCCATTAAAACACGGACGAAAAAAAGATCTGTTGGCAAAGAAACCAGCTCCATTGTTTTAAGCGAAAATAACCATCACAGAAAAGGGCTGTTAATGAGATGAAAAAAACGTTTTCGTAAAGACGTGTCAAAAATGAACTCAAGGATGATGTCTTTGGAAGAGTAATGGAGCTTTGACATGTTTGTAAAATTTCTTCGACTTGACGGCAACAGAGTTGAATTTCTTGATTTATTGAATAAAAGCTGGTAAGTTGTTACTTCTTGCAGTGAATTTATTGCTCCAAGTGACTTATGACTTTGATGAAGAATTTTCAAGCATAATGACTGGATTTGAAAGGAAAAGCGTTTCTCAGAAAAGCGTTCAAAAATATCACAAAAGCTTAGAAAACAAGTCACAAACAAGGTCCTTGCACTTCTCCACTGATTGCTTTTAATTCACTACGCAAACACCATTGAAACCTCCCCAAAGGACCACTAAAGCTCGTTCGTTGTAGTTTTTGCTTCGAATGCCAAGCTATAAAACATTTTTATCATTTCATATTAATCAATACTCCATACCGTAATGAAGTTCCCAACAAATCACTTCCCGTGTTCAACAGTTGCAACGGAACAAAGTTCTCTAGTTTTCTCTCGTAAATGGAACAGATATCAAGGTTCAAACGTGCGGTAGTAGAGTGAAAGTGTTTTCGTGAGTCTCCGAAGCAGGAAACTTCGACGATGAATTACAGTCATTTCCCTTTTGATGTCAAATATAATTTCCATACCGCAGAACAGAATGATTGATGATTGTCCCTGGATTATAGTTTTTGTCTTGCGTCGACTTCATCAAGCTTTGCCTAATGAAAAGCTCTAAGGAAGCTTTTTCAAAGGAGAACAGAAGGAAGTTTGCAGCCTAATCAAATCCCTATCCTTCTGGCCTTAATTATAATAAATATGTCATCTAATTATCAATACGCTCAAGAGAAAATTACATAATAATCTCGTTTCATCTCAACAAGCACCGATTCTTTCCCCTTCGATTCGTTTCTCTTCACGCAGCGCAGTGTGCTACAAGATTTGTGGCGCTGGGATATTGAAAATAATGTGATTTTTCGTTGCTGTATGGCTTTCAATGTGAATTTAATCCAATGGCAATTTATGTTCTTGAGAAAAGTTTGTTTTCGTTTTCTTCTGTCAAGTTCTCGGCAATTTCATTGGGCTGCATTTTTAAGGCATTGATAATCAGTTGGTTCAGCTGGTTTTTCTCGCGGATCAAAGACAATGTTTAATGAATTTATGAGAAAAACGGCGCTGTGAACAAGTTCAAGAGATGGACCACCTTCTCAGGGAAGCCGAGTTGGGAATTTTTATACCAAAATTATTGAACAAGCGTTTGAAAGTTTTTTCCGAGTCTCAATGTTAAACAAGACTTGTTCAACTTTGTTCATGTTTATAACCATCTGATACAAGCTTGAAAACTTATTTTCTAGTGAAAAAAACAAAAAATTAAAATTGCAGAGTCCACAAAAGAAAAATTTGTTCAAGAACGCTTGTCAAAATTCTAATAACTATTTGTAGTGAACAAAGTTCATTTCTGGTTCTCTGCAAGCAAATAAATAAAATTTTAACGACAAATAAAGTCGACGGCAGCAGAAGCATTGAAAGCGAATCTATGTCATCAATTTAGCAGGAACTAAGAAAGCTTTTTCCAGTAAATCACAAAAACGTATGAGGTGGAGCTCGTTGAGGGATTTTTTTTTGTTACATTGAACATGGAGAATTTGTTACCAATGGTGATAACAAGATTTTGCAATTTTCGCTCGCTCTCGACACGTAAGGCCACAGTTGAGGGTGATGGAAAAATGGAGAGAAGGCAAAAAAAAACACATCAAGTAACAAGAACTCCCCATTTTATCGACGAACAAACGAAGGGGGGAGAATAAATGACATTACTTGTTCCAGCGTTGTTGTTAGCCGTTCCACTGCTGATGCTTCGAGAAAGGGTGAAATAATTTAATTTGTGGCTTTTATTGTTTTTCGATCACACGAAAATCAAATTAATTAATCGAGCTACTTCGATATTGTTTCCGGAAAACAGAATCAATCACAATTACGCTGCGTTCATTGACAATAGAAACCACAACAGGCTTTAAGTGTTGGCATGAAAGTATTCAGCAATGAATGGAACTCAGAGTTGTGTGTCTGTAGTTACAGTTCTCGAATTAACTTTTCGCTAAATTGTAGGGAAAAGTTTTGATGTCGAAGTTCAACGTAAGTCGCCGGAATAGACACAAAGTTTGATTTGTTCGGAAGTTCGTGAGTCACTAAACGTTTACTGTATCTTGACATTCGCCGAAATGTCAAATAAATTGGCAATTCATTAGTTATGAACTTGAATGGTTGTAGTTTGATTGTATTTTAGTGCTTTGTGCAATCACCTGGCATCGCAGCTAATACTTAAAGCACAGGATTAAGCTCAGGTAAACACTTAAAACAACACGTTCCCAGTTCCTACCATTACGATTTTTCAAATTAAAATATCAAAAAATCATCCAAGCTTATGCTAGCACGTACTTTCAACGACCCTCTCGTTCTGGTTATCATGACTGAGAATTATTTTCAGAAATTCAAGATCAAACTTCGCTAAGCTCACGTTGGCATACCACACATTGATCAAGCTTATCCAGGACGTTTGCAAATAAAAACAACTTCAAAACTTGAGTTTAAGTCGACACCATTGAATGTTGCAGCGAATAAAGCCATTTCGGTGTTGTCCACGAAAAACACATTTGCCGATTAAAATTCACTCACACAATTTTCACATTTCGAGGGTAGAAACTTCCAACAATGAAAAAGTGGCAAAAAGTTTACCTTGAATATTCATTTTTCTGCAAATTAATCACGTTTTCTAACAAGCAGCAAAAAAGCTCGCCAGCATGAAGAGCAAAGTGAATTCAGCAGGGCGGCAGCGATGTAATTAGGCGTTTTTTTCCAGCAAACTTTTGCATTCGAATTAAGAGATTCAATCTTCGACATTATCATAAAAATCCTTAATTAAAAGTTACTCGATGACATCGTGTGTTGCTTTTGCAATTGAGAGTTTTCGTTAATTACTTATAAATCCTGGCCGGCCTTGTAATCGGATAGACATGCCCAAAATGGTGATTTGAAAACAGTTTGCTCTGCATGATAGGAGAAGCTGACGTTATAACATAGAAATCACATTATTACGCAATCTCTATGTGTGTACAATTAAAGTCATATGCGAATGACGATGATGTGCACGATACGAAGTGCCTTTGTGTGCTGAAATGTTCTATGAACATCAGATTTGCAATTTTCGCAAAACAAGCATTAAGTGGAATGGAAAGAAATCTATGGAAAACTATTACCGCAAAGTAGCAAACAAAGTTAAGGGGTTGGTACTTGAATGCTGTCACTTTTCATGCGTTATTTGACAGATATTTTAAAAATGTGAAATTTTTAGTGAAATTTCGTTTTTTTCCTAACTTGTGAACATCAAATCTAAGTAGAAATTTGATTTCTACGATTATGTTTGTTTTCTGCACTCAAACTGACATCGTAAATAGTGAATTTTCACGCAAAGGTTGGTTCACGATTGCTTATGGATTAAATTATGCTTATGATTGGATTCACCTTTGGCGTGCAAAGCTTATTCAACGAACATTTTTCAGCATCCGAGATTACTCAACGAAAATGTTTATTGATTTCCATAATTCTTTTTAATGGGAACCGGTAACGGTGGGTTTAGAATTCTACCACAAGTTTTTACACACTTGAACTTCTTGGTGCTAAAGCTTGCTAAAAAGCTTGCTAAAACTTGCTAAAAAGCTTGCTAAAACTTGCTAAATTATTTTGACGGAATTTAGAAATTGCTGAGTTTTTAACAAGTTTCAAATTTTAAAATTATGCTAAGAACTGTTAAGCAAGCTTAGCAAATAAGCAGAATATTAGCAAATTTTTAAAATGTATAGCCTTAGTACAATGAACCGATACCAATCCCCAATGTCCGAATGGCCTTTTTGATTTTTCATTTAACTACAACAAAAATAAATCTTTTATTCAACGATTTCTCTTCGTCATCTGATTCGCATTTTTGATATGCCTGTGTCATGGGGGCTTTTCGGACTTCCTTTTGTCAAGTTGAGTCGCTTGATTAATTTATGACACTTCGAACTTATCTTCTATTTTTCAGTTTTTGTCTGCTGGCCCTGTCGCTTTTGTTTCTATTAATTTGAAGCTACATATGAAAAATTATGCCTCATCAGCCGGCTGTTTGGCTTAGAAACGACGTGTTTCTGTCAATGTTTTCATGGCTTCTTATTCATTTCGCACTCCCTTCACGCAGAAAATAAAAGCGACAAGTCTGTTTCGCAAAAACAGGCAGCGAAAAAACTTTGAAATTATTATGAATTTCAAACACATGTGTCCGCATCATAGTTTTATGTGTTTTTCAGCTCTCTCTGTGTCGCTTTGGCTTCTTGACTTTCGACATCCGCAAACAGGTGCAGGTAGAACGTGAAGCAAAACAGCCAGAACACATTTTAGCATAATTTCATGCTCAAAATAGTTTATTACCGATAAGCCCTGGCTTTGGTCGCTTCTTTTTTTATTGCAGCAAAAGACATAATTAATGGGACAATTGTCTGGGCTGCCGTGTACAACAAGCATTTGAATTAATAAGCTGAACGAGAATGTTTGTTTGACGAAAAGTTTAATCATTTGCTTCACTTCTTACCCCAATCAGCAATAAACCAAGTCATAGCATTGTTGCCAAACTCACCTGCAAAGATAAAAAAAAGAAGGATTATGATTGAGTAACAAAGAAATCACCAGCAAAGTAAAGTTTCACGGCAAGTTCATAAACAACTCATTACGCGATGAAATCCGAAGGCGATAAACACTACAAAGGAGTTTCGTTCTTATCAGCTTTGCTTTGAATAACAAAATGCTTAAGTGTGATGAATTTTTCCTTGCATAGGCAACTGCATTAAAGATGAATTGGAAATTGCAAGTGGCACAAATGAATTCATTGACAAAATTGAAAAATATTTGTACTACATCTTTTATCTGTTCTAAAAGTTGTTTAGTAGACCGATTCATGTACTGAACTTTGAAGAATAGGAAGTTGTACTAACAATCATACTAAACACGCATAATTTTACAAAATTAACAAGAATTTTATAACACACTTTCTTGTCACCTCAATGTTGTACCGATTCTCAAAATAAATTAACCAATTCCTAGTCTTTGAAAGAGTCGTTCCTGTTTATTCTAATCACAAGTTTGAGCTTCTTTGAAAGAATTAATTTTATTTCGCATTTCGTTGTTCCATGAAGATAGCTCAAAATTACCGGCACAATTTCGAAATTTAGTCACGTAACGAGTTCTTGTTAGAACCTAGAGACTTTCATGTTCCAACTGCTCGATTATCGATTTATCAATTCAAGCAGTTAAAAAGCTTAGATTGGAAACTCATTATTCATTGATAACTCAAGACTTGAATGTGGCACGAAAAGTATATTTTTTGTTTTCGCCAACCACAAATTCCACGATTAACCCCGACACATTTTTGCTCACTTCGAAGCAACATCGATTTTCAAAGCAAAATGAAATTTAGATTAATTAAAAAACTCATTCAGCTAGAAAAGCTGCTTGAAAAGCGCTGACACAATACAAAGGCATCAGGCAGTGGAAAATAACGTGTCCGCAAAAGTTATGACCAAAGACTTCACTATCAAGGTCTATGCGAACGAGTCAGCGGTCAATAAGAAAACAAACCGATTCATTTGAAGAAACGGTCGCTGGTGGCATTGAACGCTTTGTAAATTCATGAAGCCTTATGTAAATAAGGAATTAGTCAGAAAGAGGTTTGGAGATTAGCTTGAGACGTTTTGAGATAAGCGATAACGCTAGACGAAGCACAAAAGGAAGCGATACAAGCCCTAACATCGTTTGAATCGTGTAAAGAATCAAAATGCTGGTCGGCATTTGCAACGACATGAGACATATGTCAATAACAAGTGTAATTTTGCAATGCACAATAACAACTTGTTTTACTTACTCGAGACAGTGCAGTTCGTGCAACAGATTGCAAGAACTTTCTGCTTTTGTTTTCATAATTAAAGCGCTCGTTGACGCAATGCAAAGAAAGGAAAAAGTTTCTTGTTGCTCTCTTATTTGCTTGCTAAAAAACTTTCGTGTTTGGAAAAAATGTCTTTGTTGCTGCTTTTAGTGAAGGACTTTTAAGCGAAGTTTTTCTTTTCGCAACACAAAACAGCAGCCAGTCAGCTAATGAACTGACGTTGTGGCACGAGCGTTCGCGCTAGTTGCTTTCATCACATGAAGTTTTTGTTCAAAACAATTATTGTTATTAGATTATTCTTTTACTTCAATTATGAATGCTTCAACTTGCACATTGCGAGAGAAATGAAAAAGAACGGAATACAAAAGTAAAACAAAAGAAACAACATCAGCAAAAAAAAGATTTTTTGTGCAAGTTATGAAAAGAATAAGTTGAAGTTTGTTTCTAATCTTCGGTGTGCTTTTGTTGCCGATTGTTGGGATAGTGCATAAGTTGTTACTATTTGTTGCTGTTGTCAGCCATTTTGATCTTAAATTTTAAGCATGATTAAGTTTTTAGAACTTAAAGGTTACTTGAAGCTTTTCACAGCTTACTAATAAAATTATAGCTTTTGTAAGCACTTAGAACTGTAGTTTTTGATTCACACTAAAGTCAAAAGTGCCAGCCTGGAATCATTTAATTCTAAATAATTTTTAAAATATTCAATTGAGCTCAAAAAATTAGAACACTTCTAAACCAAGAAGTTGTTTTAAAAACCTCTAGTTAACACACATTCCCTGTAAATTAAAGCTTCAACTTTGTGAAAGTTTTCCAAAGTAAGCAACTATGAATATTCAATGAACCTTGTGATACCTCCTTGAACGATCCCCAAGACTGCACTGTTTGTTTGATGTTATTTTTTACTTTCTTCAAGCTTACGAAAGCCATGATGAGAGAATTAAAAAAAAGTACTCAAAGTGGAGTCGAGTCTGAATTGTTTATGGTTTTTTAATTGGCTGTTGTTCGCTTTCAATTATCCTTTACTCAGGGAACAGCAGATTATTTAAAGTTTGATCATTTGCAAGTACTAAAGATAATTCCGCTTCTGCATTCAATTAGCCAAAGTTGACTGTTTTTCTCACACATTTTTGCAGTGACGCAATTTTTCCTTAGACAAAAAAATATCATCTTAGACAGAACATCGTATTGAGTGAAAGAGACAAAAATTCAATGGGAAAAATTTCCACGTGCAGCTCGTGATTTGCACCTTCTGACAACTGCTTTCAAAATTATAATTAAGTTGATTTTTCATTTTGCCATAGACGACAGGCACACATTGAAAAGAAAAATGTGCTGAACTAAAATAAAGAAACAAAAAATGTTTACTACAACGACCAGGTGTTGTCAATTTTCCACATAGAACGGTTTAATGTTCTTCTTTTTGCGCATTAACTAGCAGGCGAGGGAATATTTTGAGACACTTCGCTTCTTTCGACTTGACATTGATGAATCACAGACCGCGTTCCCCCAAACCCGTCGAAATTTCCTTCTTCCTTGAGTTTCATGAATGAAAGCGAAACCAATCTCACTTAAATTGATGATGAAAATTCGAGCCTCCTTCTCAACGCTTCGTCACCTCTCAAAAGCCTAAAAATAGCCGGAGAAAAGTCATCCAATTATTTACACTTGGATTTAATCATTTCGTCTCTTCATCCGGCTATTTTTAGACCAAACCAATGACATCAAGCGAAAGTATGAACAGCTAAACTTTTCGTTTGGTTTTGTTTTTTTTTCTATGGGTGGAAATTAAAATCGAATCTATCGCTGGAAAAGTGAATTTCTAGAGTTTCTCGCGCCGTGTGTTTCTCACAAGCACTTCCCCGCCCCGCGCTTCCCAACAAGCGTGAACCAAACATCGAAGCCTCACGATCGTTATGGGGATGTTCAAAGCGTGAAAAAGATAATTAATTTTCTCTTAATCAGTTTTCTACCGTCTTTTGTGCACAATGCTGGTTAATAGTGTGTACTTCATGGAGTCGAGATGTGGAGTGAAAATTCAAGGTTTGCGTTGCATGTTTGCAGCACAAAAAGAACTGAAAGTTGGAGTTGCATGGCAATTAAGACAAAATAGATAGAAACGAAGGGTTTTCTAGGAAATGTTTGCAAGTGATGACTTTCCATGATTTTGCATTGAATAAAATGGTGTTCAGGGTATTTCCAAGCCAAGCATGACAAACCACGGCCTTCTACCTCAATTCTGACTCAGTGTTCACTCGATTTCAACTTGATTTAACTCGCGAAATAAGCTTGAAACAGTGTCAAGACCAATCAATTTGCGTTATCTCTCAATGCCAGCACCGCTGACACCATGCGCGAATTGCCCCGCTTACAACATAGAGTATGAAAATGAAAACTACAACAAAAAGCACCGACGGACGATAAGATAAAGCAGATAATAATATTATTTTATTGTTATTGTGCCATCTTTCTTGCACCACGGTGGTGTGACCTACACAGCGCCAATCGCAGAAATAATTACTGTTATAGTAAGGCCAGGGAGCCTAGGGTGGAAAATAATGAAATTAATTACGGAGAAAGCAGAATCCTGTTGGGAATTTCAAGGCTGTGAGTTCTCTCAGGCGTGGCTTAAAGTGATAGTATTGAATGTTAATCGATTACAAAGTTTAACATTCTTCGATTTCTCATCTAACTATGCATCATAAATTGTCTAGCGCTCGATGAAATCGAAACAAAGAATTCTTTTTCTTTTCTGCTTCATTGTTTATCCGCAATTCACTAGTTTTTATTACACAATCAAGCGGAGCAACCTGGCAACCAGCATTAAAATTGAAAAAAAACGAGAATTATTCAATTCAACAGCAGAAAAATCCCAATGAAGACCATAAACCAATCGGCGATATAAAAAACCTTTTGAAAGAAGAAAAATCTTCATAAAATACTCGAACAATTTTTATTGCACACAAAATACATCATCAAGAAGCAAAAAACGAACCTTCATTGGCAAAAAGTAACAACCATAAATTGAATTAAAGATTTTTATTTCTTAGTTCAATACTGGTGGTCGATTCAGACCAGAAACGAATAAAACTAGGCGAACGAAGCCTCAAGAAAGCTGTTAAGCTTTCGTCAAAAATACCCAAAACAATCAACCCGCAAATAAACGTCGTAGAAGTTTCCGATGAAAGCCTTAGAAAGAGTTGTGCATAGGCCGGTGCGTGAGCGACGTCAAGTGGAGCGTCAGCGCCATCTCCATTGGCCGACGCTAACACGTTCTACTTTTCATCTCCAAAATAAAATACTTTTGGACTTGACCTTCACTAGGTCGTTGACCCGCTCACCCCGCCAAGGGTGACACAAGCAGCCAAACTTCCCTAGGATGGATGATGGCAACAGGCAAAATAATCGACGTTAGTCACGTTCCAATATTTGTCGCTTGGGGACATTTAAATTCACAAGTTTATCTTGTTTACTAGTTGGTAAATAGAAATGATATTCAAAGCTCTCTCGCTCGCTTCCCCGATCGTATTCATCCTAAAGATCAACAGCATCGTACGCAAATCCCGAGAATCTCGCGGAGAACCCACGGTCTCTGCATCGTTTCTTCCACCAACGAAAACTCTTTTCTCAATTTTTCGTTGTGTAAAGCTTCAATTCTTCTCTTGCGGAGTGGAATATTTCGTTATTTTAGTATGCGATGGAAAGAAGAATGCCTACTATAGTTGTAGAGGTATATGAAGCAATAAACAACGTGTTAAGGAACCAAGGCAAGGTCGCGCTTTGGAAGTTACTCTTCTCTCCATGTGTTTCCAAAAGATTCTTCTTGCTTGCTTCGCCTTTATTGTTTTTGTTTGAGTTTTTCTGGTTTTCGGGAAGCCTCGAAGTCGATTGTAGTGATTCCACCGCTTGTGTACAGGGAGTTTCATTGAACTTTGGGTAAGTTTTGATGGGAAATTTGATCGAAAACATTGAAGTCGAAGGAAAACCGGAAGCACAAGTGTTGATGCTTGAAAGTTTTACACTCACACGACAATTTATTGGCTTAAAAAACTTCAAATCCGACTGTTTCAATAAATTCCACCTGCTTTAAGGCAGCAAAATTTACCTAAGCCGACTCATCAGTCGTTCGATTAATGACGCAACGCATTTTCGTCGCAGAAACTCATGTTCGGAATCTAAATTTTTAATTAGCAGATTCCTATGAACGCAACTTCGCCGTCCCGTGCCGCGTTTAAAAACTAAAGACACAACAAAAACACAGAAAATCTAACATTTTAGATGGTTCTGGAGCACACCGAAAAAGTTCTTTGTGTTTTGCTTGCTTTTATTCTGCGCCCGTGTCGTTGGACGAGGGCAGAGAGCGATGAATTTTGGCCTTTCCTCGTGAGGTGTTTTCCAACTGATTTTTTTATGATTTCTTTCCTGCTGAATGCAGTGGATTAAGCTTTATTCGATTTCGTGTGACCGCCTGAGTTTCGACCGACCCAAATAATGCGATTTTTTATCACCGTCTGGCGATTTCTGGGTTCCAGGAAATTAGATCTAAAATTAGCATTCTCGGGGATGCTGGAGATGATTTAGCTCAAAACGGATGGCGTGACAGATCTCGGATGGGATTTGATAAATTTTAGGCTCGTACGATTTCGATTGTGCTTGGAATGTAAAGCTCGTCAAAAATTCAGTTTTTATCACTTTGAAAACAAAACACAACGCCGAATAAGAAGGCAGCGACCGGTGAATGACGCAAAAATTTATGAGCGAACAGCACAAGAGAAATGACATCACATTTTGCGTTGTGAAATTGTGCACACAGAGCAGCTTCGGCAAAACGGATTTTGTCTAATCATCGGAAGTAAAATGAATAATTGATTTAATAAGTCATGAAGAATAAAAAGTTTCCGCTCACTGCCAACAGCAAGAAGACGCGTTAAACTTTAAAGCTTTTCGGGGTAGAAGAAAAATCTTTCGGGGAAAAGTTGTATAAATCATTTCGCAAGGTTTTAGCGAAAACCGATTAATGAAAAATTTCTTCGCTGAGTAAAGAAATATCGACAGATGCTGAGATAATTTTGATTAATCTTAAAGACATATGTAGTTTGGATCGACTCAAAAGTTTGGAATTGTAAAAACATGTAACTAGAAACATGACTTACAAGGATTCGAACCAGAATTGTGACACTACAAAATCAGCAATGTCTTATCAGACCAACATGACAATTATCTTGTCATTAAAATCATGACTAAATCAATATTTGAAAGTACCGTGGTTTGAAATTGGGATGTTTTG
>JPYR01000093.1:6602-29683 GCA_000775305.1 Belgica antarctica | reverse complement strand
CATCTGTGATGACCGGTTCAAATCCTAAAAGACTTTGAATCAGAGAATTATTTTGCCTTCAAAACAGCAACGAATGTCCTCTTAACTTCAGTTTGATGTTCTGAATCAATGTTTTAACAACTTTGTTTATTTATTTTTCCATCCCCAAAGTAGCACAAACAAAGTATCAACATGAAAAATTGAACGTTCTTCCCAATTAAAATTCCTTCGAACCCAGAATCGAATCCCCAGTCACAATTTGGGTCACGCATAACTTCTTCGCTAATTTCAAGGCAATTAGAATGGATTAAAATATCAAATTAATTAAAGTCAACTTCGCTCGAAACTTTTCTAAACGCATTAAACCTTCTGACACCTTTTGTTGCCGACTTTCATACCTCGAAAAGTTGCTTTGAACAAAAGCTTTCTCTCTTGCCAATCATACAAATCTCCCCGAGAGTTGAACGAACTCACAGACAAGGAAAAATCTATATTTGGGGATCTGGTTCTGTTTTTCTTTCCTTGAGCTGTCACGAGGGGAGATTTTTTGGGTTGCGCGTGAAAAGTGCGTAAATTTTTCGGGAGTTCAAGGAACCAAAAATATGTTTCCACATCTTCCGGGTGGGTTCATTGCGATTGCTGTTGGTGATGGTGGAAAATTAATGGAGCTCTTTGGGTTCCCCGACCGCTGCTTTGACAACAAGTATAAACATTTCGTTCACTTCCCCAAAGCATTAAAGATTCAGAAGGGAAAAGTTTTTCTTCCTTTGTGATGGTTTCATGCCGAATTTTATCGCATCATGTTTCAGCTTTCCCTTTTCGCTTCCAGGAGTCAATGAACTTTTCGTTGTTATCAAAATGATTTGATGGGGCAAACAAGGAATGCAATGCTAGTTTCTGGATCAATATTTCATGTGTTCTGCTTCGTACAACCTGGGTCTTCTTGAAAAATTGATATGAAGAGTGATTGAGATTGATAAGAGAGATTCATCATTTATGGATCGAGTGCAGATTGAAGTCACTGCAAGCAGCAACATTATTTGAGCTTGACTAACTTGTTAACATTCAAATTGAAGCAAGGAAATTTGAATAAAATAGCTTTCATGATTGTTGTTTGTAATTTATCATCGATCTAGTTGAAATTGTCTTTAATTATTGCTTTTATGGAACAAATAATTCAGTTCTAAGAATTATTGTTTCGCGACACTTCTAATGCGATGTGATTAATTAAAAATGCGAGTAGAAATTCTCAATCTGAATATTGAATCAATTATTGAATATTCTATTGAACATTGACTTAAAGCAGCAAAAATTTTCAATGAAATAGCTAGGAATTTTTCCATTTCAAATAGAAACTGTTTTCAATTAACAAACATTGATAGCAATGTGCGGAAATGTGTTACAATGACATTTTCCAAGTACTAAAATTCCAAAACCTTTCAAATGTTTGAAAAGATTTTCACCACAGCGCACGTGCTTAGTTTACACAAAAAAACATGATTCACAAGTTCTTAAGCTGTGACTAAATTGACGCGATTTGCATTTTTTTGTTCAGAAAGTTTAATGTTGCAATTTTATTGATAATCTGTTTTGTCACCTTTGTGTCACCTTTTTTTTCATAAAATCTAAGTCAAATTTTAAATTTTATTAACTGTCGTCGCATGACTTTTATTCCGGGAAAATAAATTTCATCGGAATTTTGTCAAAAAGTGAGTTAGCTATGTCCTTGAACTTGTTGCCCATAATGTCCAAGTAGCCGGGCAGTAATGTAGCAATAACCACTTCGTGATTTTCGTTCATGAATAAATTGATTTGGTCGCTGAGCGTCTTGTCTCCATTAAAGATGTTATCAAATTTAAAAAACGACCTCTGGGGATTGATTCGCATTTTGAAGTAGTCAAGATGGATGTATTTTTCGCCGTTTTTCGTCACATAAGGGCCACGCATGTCAACAAGCGCTGTCACGTTCAGCATTGTTATGTTGCACCGTCCTACACCGGAAATTGGGAGAACAAAAATTTTTCCGTTCATTGTGTAGTCTCCAATCAGTTGCAAAACATTGAATTTTCCCTCAACTCTCGCTGCAAAAGCGTCGTCAAATTTGAACTTTAATCGTTTGACCATGGGCGTTGAGAGTCCATTAAAGTCGTTGTTTGTAAGAGACGACCGCAAGTTAAAGTTTGAATTTCCAGAAGTGTGATTAGTCGCAGCGGATTCAATAAGGTAAGGATCAATCGGCAACATGCCCAGAGCTTTATTTCCTGAAATTAAAAGGCATTTTTATTAATTTTATTCATTTTATCTCATACATTTACAAGGTTTGAAACTAGGATTTCCTGAGTTTTCCAGTTTGACACGAGCAACTTACTTGAATGCTAACCGGTGCACAAATTATTTGTATTTTAAAAATATTTCTAGACTTACCGTCTTTGAAAAATTTCAAAGATTCTTCAACAGCCTGAGCCATACATGCATTGTAGTCAGGGTCTGATCTTTTGCATATCTTTAGTTCCTTTGCTGTGGAAACACTTTAATGGTAAAATTTTCCAGCTTTGTTTTAGATTAAAACTTACGCAAGTCTTGAGCCGTAGCTACTGCTGCTAGGGCAACAATAATCCAAAATTTCATTGTTACGATTTCTAACTTTGAAACCATTTGTAGCAATAGAAGCAATCTCAAATTTTCAGATCAACCTGATGCACTTATAAAAATCAACTAACGCAAATTTGTCGTCTCGAGCTTTATTTATATCGATTTAATTTTTCTTATTAGGCTAGTTAGAAAGTTTTGTATCAATTTCATAGAACTTGAATCAACAGGCCTTTAATCAAGCTGTTAGTGCAGATGAGTTCACTGATAAATCTTTTTCTGATTAAAGAATTTTGAAATGAAATATTGTCTGCATTGAAAATCTCTCCGCATTTCGGCTGTCGTCAAAGCTTTTGCACAATTCTAACGGTTAGAATACCTGTTCATGACGTCAATAACGAACGCTTTAATTGTTTATTCATAAATCTTTACTCAATTGACATGATTTCGTGAGTTGCACTCTACACCACCCTAGTAACATCGAAGTCAATTGTTGACGTGCATTTGACTTCATGGCGACAAAATGGAACAGAACAGTAAAATATATGAAATCCATATGTTTTCCATTTAGCAGCCACAAGTTGACATGATGTCTTCAAAAAGGTGAAACATTGTCAATACTTTTTCAAACCTTTTATTGCCTTTTCAAGTATCGAAAACTGAACAAATATGTAAAAGCCTTTTTTGCGCCCTTTTCGCGACTATTTAAGGCAGGTTATTGGCAAAACTTTGTAAATAAACTTTCTTCGACATTTCTACAAAGGTTCTACAAAGGTAAGAATTTAGAAAAGCCAAATGTCGGTCTCATGGAAAACATGTTTTTCTAGAATGGTTTCAGTGCAAATTACAAACTTCACAACGTTCTTTGGAATGGAAAGTATGTAGAGAAGTCAGAAAATGAGACTTTTATTTCGTAGGATTGCGCTATAAAATGGCAGTTTTTTCTGATATATCAGTGAACAACTGGCAAGTTATCAAACCTATTTAAACTATAAAAATCACAAAACATTATCTTTCGAATAAAATCCTTTTTTTTCTTGAGAAACCAAAGATTTTCCATATCTATTCCCATTAAAGCACAAAGTTTTTACATAATGCTTCATTTAAGGAAAGGGCAAAAAGTTTCCATCTTTGTTACTTTTACGTTCCATCATGTCAATTTTAAAGATTTTCCAAACATTGCCGACAACATATTATGGTCGCCGACTATGGCGATACAATGTTGTAACTTTGTTCCATCATAGCTGGCCAAACATTGGCCATATGGCGAATGAATGTATTGACATAGTCAACATTCGGCTTGCCGCTTATTGGCGGTTTCTAGCCTTCTTGCTACTAGGGCAGTTGTTCCAGAAATTTAGTTATAATTACTGTCGGCATATTAGCTTAGTGATTATCGTAAATAAGCAAGTGTACACTTGCATAATTCAAAAGCTTACGCGTGATTTCTGTCGCGTCTTTAAATCCAGTTTTGAAAATAGTTAAGTGTTTTGAATCAACTAGGTCGTAATTTATCTGAAGTTTATTTTTAACGAAGTGCTTGCTTTTACACTTAATTATTGAAATTTTTGCTATTTATAACCTTAGTTACAAATCTGGATATAGCGATTAAAGCAAATAGAACACAAATGTTGACGGGAAGCAAATTAGTTCCTTTGCACAGCATTTTAGCGTTTTCCATTGAAAATCCACGGCGAACTAGTAAGTCATGGGCCATTTCAAACTGCTGAAAATAGGAAGAAGATTTATAGTTGATACTCACAATTATAAATTCACATGGATTAAGAAAACTTCATAGCTTTCAAGCAAGAAGCTTCACTAGATTTATTACCAGTGTCACATTCAGGTAGCGTTCTCGCGCCATCACAAAAGAAATCAAGCGAGTTTTCTCACACAACGTTAGGACTGTAAAGTTTCCATCGATCATAATGACTTGGACGTTTCGGTTGTCATCTAAAAGAAATGCTTTTAAAATTACTCTAAAACACCATTAATCTCTTCCTACTATCGATCCAAAGTCCTTGCTTTGCTACGTTCACTTTCAAGCCGTAACTGATTTTGTTAATCACACGCAGTTTCTTATCAAAGTTCTTGAAAGTTAGGTCGATGCCACTCATACGTAAGTCCCGAAGTTTAATCTGAAAGAAAAAAGTTGAAGAATCAAGCCCTGATACCCACTAAACTCCACCTATAGCGTACGTCCTTCGATGAATTCAAATGCACTGTGACACAAACTTCTGGTGTCATTAAGATTTGTTTCCCTTCGTAGTGTGTCACCATTTCTAACGTAAACCAGTCGCCGTAAAGCTTCAAATAAATTCATTATCGAAAACGACAAAAGAAGATGAATTTCAATGCTATTCAATGTGGAACAATGGATGGCGCCAAAAAAAACTTCCCTAATGATGCAGATGAAGAGAATTTTAGAGTGGAATGGAGAAAAAATTTAATGCTATGAGAATTTGTGTTGAAATTCAAACCTCTTCGATATCGAAGCCATTGACTGGACGGAAATCAGGGCACTTGCTGAAAATATCCACTTCCATTGAAGCTTTCATGACGAAAGTCGCGATTAAAACACAAAACAGGTTCATTGCAAAATCAGAATTAATATTAAACGTATCTGCAAACGGTACTGAACAATAAGACGAGAACTCTGCAACTGAGTGAAAATCCGTCTTGGCATCTCAATCAGCTGAGACGATCTGACGCCTTAACGAGAAAACTTGGCAATCAGGGAAGGTTTTCTCAGATATGCAACGTGCTTCCAATGCGAACCTTTATCACCCTTAATGTTTCAATGATTTATGAAAAATGTGCTTTGTGTTTGTTTTCAAAGCTTTCAAGTTTTCCAACGGAAGCTTTCGCACGTGGCAATTGCAAAAAAATTTCGTTGCGCAAAAAAGCCGCGATTCAAGTGTCACTGAAGTCACTATAAGTAGTGACTATGTTTTGATTTGTTAATGAAAACTTTATTCAAATGTAGTCGATTAGCTTTGCCCCTGACAGGTTCGTTGATCATGGAATAAATAAACTACAAACTACTAGAATGATTTTTTTCATAATCTGAAGTGTCTTAAATTAAAAAAAAATTGCAATAAACATTAAAGTAAATAGAATAAAAAAATTTGCAGTAAAAGAGTTCGATGAACTTTGTTGACATAGTGTTATGTTGTTTCCCTTGTCCATTGACAATCCACGACTAGCTAAGCGCCTGTGTGCTGTCTCAATCTGTTGAAAAAGTTAACACCAACATGACTAGATCAACTGAAAAGTGATTGTACAAAACTGTTTACCATCGACAAGCTAACTTCACGTTCTCGTGCCATTACAAAGGAAATCAGGCGCACTTTCTCACATAATGTTAGCACCGTGATGTTTTCCTCAAACATAAGAACTTGAAAGCTCCGGTGGTCTTCTACAATAAATTTTCTTTAAAAATATGCTTAAAGTGTCAATGTTTTCATCATACTGGTGACAAAAAGACATTTGCGCTTTTCTTCAACTTTCAACGAGTAATTGAACTCATCAAAAGTTACAATTTCTTCGAAATCAATTATGTTTCTTATCTCGTTTCTCATCGTGATGTCGATAACGTCAAAGATCAGTTCTTCGTTTTTAATCTGCAAGAAACAATTTAAAGGAATGAATTTCATTAAACTAAGCTAATAATTCATTCATGAACCTTACTTCCTTCATCGAATTCATGTGAACTGTGACACAAACTTCTGGCGCCATCAGAATTCGCTTTCCCTCGTAATGCGTCACCATTTCTATCACAAACCAGTCTCCAAAAAGCTACAAGATTGCAAATTAAATTAATAAACAGTGATAATGGAAACTTCCAGAACCGAGAAATGAATTAGGAAAACAAAGTAAGCAAACAAACCTCGTCAATGTCGAAGCCATCGAGTGGTCGGAAGTCGGGACACTTGATGAAAATATCAACGTCAGCTGACGCTTTCACGACGAGTGTCACGATTAAAACACAAAACAGGTTCATTTTGGATTGTCAGAAGTTATTTACTAACTGAACGCTACGACAACTTAGAAACTGAGAAATAATCTCTAAACATGAGACTTTCTGACGCCATATGAAGAAAACTTAACAATCAACAGTCGATGAAAGTTTTCTGCGAAACAAAACGTGTGAAAGCGAACCAGCGTGGCTGTGATGTGACAGCGACTTTTACGTAAAACTGTGCTTCAGCGAAGCTTTCAAGTTCACGGGCAAAGCTTTAACTAGTGCATGTGCAACAGTTGCATGTCAACACATTGCACACATTTAAAAACTTCACAGCTTCAATGCGCTTTGAGTCTGGTGCAATGCTTGCCTTCAACGTTTTCCGCTTGAAAAACATTCGAATTGTTGCTTGCTGTCACTTGTGCAAACTTATTAAATCGATGGAAACATCAACTTCAATGTTTTTTCCCAATGCTTCAAGCAAATAAAACATTTTCTTATCACGTTTCGAGCGACGTATAACCTTAGTGCTACACTGTTTAGCAGCCGATTCAGTCGCCGAAACACAAAGTATTTTTTCTTTTGATCTTTAATTCAGTTGAAATCAACGCAAACAGACAACAACACTGAGAGAAAATGGCATCGAAGTTATTAGCAGGCAAGGGATTGACCAATGTGCTCGCATCGCGCTCGAGGTGAGTCGAAAGGTTTACGCAATCCCTCAGAATTTTCCGCGCAAATTTTCCGCGCGACCTTTGAGTGACTTTTAAGTGGAGAAAAAACTCGCCCGCATAAACTTTCGTTATCTAATCGCTTAATACCTTGCATTCGTTCAGCTCATGGTGGTCATCAGTGCAAATGGGTCCACCGGACGCCATCCTTGGTGTGACCGAGGCCTTCAAGAAGGACACCAACCCGAAAAAGATCAATCTTGGAGTTGGAGCTTACCGTGACGACAATGGCAAGCCTTACATTCTCCCGAGCGTACAGAAAGCCGAGGAAATCATGACCACCAAGAAGCTCGACAAAGAATACGCACCGATTTCTGGACCCGCTGACTTCTGCAAGCTCAGCATCCAGTTGGCTCTCGGTGACGACAGCGAAGAAATCAAGGCTGGCGCCAACTCCACTGTCCAGGGCATCTCAGGAACCGGTGCGTTGCGTATCGGCTGTGCCTTCATCTCGAGCTTCTTCCCGGGACCCAAGGACTTGTACTTGCCGTCACCTTCATGGGGTAACCACACACCAATTGGAAAGCACTCCGGACTCAACATCAAGAGTTACAAGTACTACGATCCCAAGACCTGTGGAATGGACTTCCAGGGTGCTTTGGACGATATCTCCGTAAGTAGTGATGACATTGAACTAGTGATGATGACGTTAAGTGATAATCATAACTTGTTTTTGTAGAAAATCCCTGAACGCTCAGCGCTTTTGCTTCATGCTTGCGCACACAACCCGACTGGTGTTGACCCGACACCCGAGCAATGGCAGGAACTCTCGGCCCTCATCAAGAAGAAGAATCTTTTCCCGTTCTTCGACATGGCCTACCAAGGCTTTGCCAGCGGCTCCGTCGACCGTGATGCCTTCGCCGTCCGTCTCTTCGTCAAGGAAGGCCACCAGATTGCGTTGGCACAGAGCTACGCCAAGAACATGGGCTTGTACGGTGAACGTGCCGGTGCATTCACGCTCATTACTTCCAGCAAGGAAGAAGCTGACCGTACTCTCTCGCAATTGAAGATTCTAATCCGCCCGATGTACTCGAATCCACCCATCCACGGCGCCAGAATCGTCAGCACCATCTTGAGCACACCCGACTTGAGAGCCGAATGGTTGCGCGATGTCAAGCAGATGGCTGATCGCATCATCTCCGTCAGAAGCACTCTGAGAAAGAACTTGGTGAGTTTACTATGCATCGTGTCAACGAACTATCGACTGACGTTTTCGATATTTTTAGGAAAACCTTGGTTCAAAGAAGAACTGGCAGCACATCACTGACCAGATCGGCATGTTCTGCTTCACCGGCATGAACGAGGCTCAATGCGCGCGACTCAGCAAGGAGTTCAGCATTTATTTGACGAAGGATGGTCGCATCTCAATGGCCGGCGTCACCTCAAAGAACGTCGACTACTTGGCACATGCCATCAACGAGGTCACCAAGTAAACACTTCGTCGACTCATCCCAAGACATTTCATCAACATGTGCATTTCTCTAACATGCAACCTGCTAATTAGGCGTTAACGAAGATTGTTGTATTTATTATTTTTGATATGTGGATTTTGCACCCTGAAATGTTTCCCATGCGTAAGCTGGGAACAAAAACACACGAGCGCACCTTATCAAAAATGAAAATTAAGTTACAAAAATGTCTAAGAAAAATAAAAAGTTGAAATTTTTAAATTTAAAAGAATTTTTCTTTCGAGTTTTATTTGAATCTTCCGTAAAGAGTCCACAATGGCGGGGGCGGGAGCGCAAAGGGTAAAGTAATTAGTTGACGACGAATGCCTTCGCAGCTGAAAAGTTATTCACAGAAACAAAACGGAGGAAAACGAAAAGAAAATTTTGTGATTGCTTCGTGTTTCGACCAAAAGTTAACAAGTTTAAATGATATCGCGTGGTGACGCTTTTGGAAAATAATGGAAAAGATGTTGATGATGACTTGAAAGCTTTGAAAACGTTCTAAGACAAGTTTGTTTTAAAGCTGCCTAAAACTATATCAGCTTCGAGATGCTCCAAGGTCAATTGAATTGCTTTTAACTTTACTCGCTTTAGAAATTTCTATGAATTTTCTGATACACCACTTCAATCTTCTCCATAAATGTCGATTCTGGATCCAATTTTGCAACTACAAAATTTAATGAAAGCTTTAGAAATATTTTCTTTTCCAATTTAATCGAAAGCTTTTTCTTCTCTTATGATTACAACAATTATTCATAACAATTTTGCTTCTTTATCCGAATATGTTTTCTCCAAATTTTTATGGCTTTTTAAAGATACAAAAAGAAAGGAATTAATTAAAGTAAAATGCGATGATATGAGAACCTTCTGGTGCAAGCGTTGTCGCTTGGTATTGTAAGCGTTGATGGTCGGGTAATTGAAAGGGCGAGATTTTTGTTAGTTTTCTCGATCATTTCACAATCCTTAACTCGGATTGAAGTTGGAAGTAAGCACAGTTTAGTTCAAACCCATCTCAGTCAAGCCGCGAAACATAAAAAACCAGTGATTGTTAAGAATTTCCTTCAAATTTCTCTCGTTTTTCATCACTTCCTGAACTAATTTTCACGTTTTTCCGAATTTCTACCATCACTTCAAGATGTTTCAATCAATTTCATGTGACAAAACTGGTCCCAGAAGGTTTCTCCATAATTATTTTGCCTTTTCTTCATTCCCATTTAGCATAACAAGTAAAAATAAACCGTACATGTAGTATTGTGATGCCAAACGAAAAACTTAAGTTAATGTCAACTTTCGAAGGATTTTTCTGTATTTACAGTAGAGTTTGACGAAATTATTACATCATGTTTCTGTGGGACCGGTTTAATCGGAAAAAGTTTTGCTTAAGTTTTGAATATCTAGAGTAAAATGTGTCGCGCCCAGCGGCGCCGATTTGTTGTACATTGATCAAAGTTCATGTGCTCGTAATTTCTCTTCATCGTTTTTCTAAATATTTTACCTAAAAAGTTTTTTCCTTCTTTTAAAATTCTCCTCTGGGTTTCAACATTTAATGAGCAAATTTGGTGCAAGGAGGAAATTTTCATCTTTCACTTCGCCGTTTAAGTATTGAGTTTAATTTTAAACGAGTTTCTATTTACAGCACGACCAGCTTCTACTGAAACAGGCCCGACTCCCGCGTGAACCCGAAAGTCTCGAGGATATTGCCCTCGTCTATCAGCCCGAAATTCTCGTCCATTTGGGCGTCTTCGCTGATTTCCTTCATGTAGTCACCTTCGGTGTCACACTCCGTCAGACTCTTCACCAGATTCTCGTAAGCTTCGGCCCCGTTTTGCGGCTGCCGCTCTTCCTCCACCTGCCCGTTCATCTCCGACGTGTCGTCGCCGTTCACTACAGTCACTGCTGTCTCTTCCACCGACTTCGATCCGGACTCTTCATCGTTGTTTAGGAACACGTACTCGGACACCACGTCAACTACGCTCGATTGCTGCGTTTGTTCGGGCATTTCTTCAACTTGTGGTTGGTTATCTAAAACGGAAGTTGATAATATGAGATTTATTTAATTTCGACGATGATGCCGTTAAATGGAATTATACAAGACTTGGTACTAAAGATTTCATAAATATGCCAACTGCAGTTTGTTATAAATCGATTTCAACTGTAATTAATCTCAAAACTCACCGAATAATACGAGATTCGCTCCTGGCTCCACCACGTCTACAGTCTCAACAATTAAATTCTCAGAATCGGCAGTTTCCTGTATGCTTTCCACAACCGAGCCGTCCTCGTCATCCAATCTCATCTTTTTGGCACTCGAACCAGAGCCGTTGCTCTTGCCAGTGGATTTTCCACCTTTTGTTCGGTTCGCATCATCGAGTTCTTGCTCCCAGTCGACCTTTGGACCTTCTGTCGGTACGGCTTGCACAATTTGGACAGTCTGTGCCTGCGCTTGCGATTGCAGTTGGACAATCTGTGAACTGTTGAGTACCGTGAAACCTTTCGAGCTGATGTTTCGTTGTATTTTCAGGTTGGCGGGGATCGGCCCTTTAATGATCTTCGAGTTCACGAGGCTCGGACCAAGTTTGAGTTTGATCTGCTTCGTCGTCATGTTCGCTGGCGATTTTTGGATGATGACTTTGGGATAGCTCGTCATTCCGATGTTGCATGGCAGGAAGTCGATTGGCGTGTTTTCAGTGATCCGCTGGTTTTCTGGGATAGACGACTCCGAGTCTTTGACTGCGAAGTTCTTGTCGATGGTTTGGACGATCACTTTGGGTCCGACCGACGATTTCGGCGCGCTGACGATTGTGTAAGGTGGCTTACCAGACACCTGGTAGGAGTTTGTGATGCCTTTTCCGCTCAGCACCAGCTGTCCAGCCTTTCCACTGACGATTGTAGCCGACGGCGATAAACTCGCGGTCGTAGAGGTGCCGTCCTGACTCTTGTTCATCAGCAGCTGGAACTTTTGAATCTTAAAATTCGTCGATTGAGTGATGATTGGGCGACTCGTCTTCGTTGCGTCTACCGTTGATGGCTTGATAATGACCGGTTTCGTATTCGCTGGAATAATCTTGATTGCTCTGTTTTGCATAGTCTTGATGGTGCTTTGTGACGGTAGAAGCGTCGTTTGCTGAGGTGGAGTTGGTGGTTGCTGGTGATGGACAGGCGCCGTGATCTTGAGCTTCGGTGTGCAACTGGCGGCCGTCGACAGGAGTTGCAAGGGTGATGCCATTGATTGCGTAGACATGTCCATGTCGTGATTGTTGTGTTCCATCTGAATCTGTTCCCTTTGCTGTTCTTCCATCTTCGAAGACATCGTGTTGAATATGATTTGTGGATCGGGAATATGGTCCATGCTGCGAGCACCGGCTCCGTTTGCGTATCTCTGCTGATAACTTCCTCGTGTATGGGAACTGCTTTTGGAGCGTCCCCTTGAACCCTTCGTTGTTTCACCCATTATCTCGTTTTTGAGACGTGCCTGGTTGTTGGGTATGTAGTGCGCCTGAGGTTCCATCGGCTGGTGGTTCATTTTTATCATATTTGAATCTTTTTTGCCCGCCGGCAGGATCGGAGCGTATGGTGACTTCATGGGACTCATTGGAGGTGGCATCAGTTGCGAAGTGAGATGTCGTTGGAGCTCGGCACCATCGAAGTTCCTCTCGTCAGGCGGGAAGGGAAGGTGCATCCGACCCGGTGATTGCTTTGAGGCGCGAACTTTCGATGCTTTTTTTGTGAGAGATTTGCGCGGTCGTTTCGAGTTCAACGTCTGGTACAAGTGCTGAATTTTGACGTTCGGTGGCGGCGGTGGTTTCAGATGCTGGTAGTGCTTCTTCCGCGAACTGTGCTGCAACGCCGTGAAGTCGAGACTTTTTTTGAGATCCTTCCGGTTGATGCCGAACACGGGCGGAGAAGGTGGCGGCAAAGTTGGGTCGTCTGTAATCGAGTTTGGCTTACCAGCGAACTCCTCGTCGAGTGTTCGCGAGCGTCGAGTGTCGGAAGGATCTGGAAGATCTGAATTTTCAATGGCTGCGGCCTTCGACGCGTGGTCGGCGAGAATGTGAAGAGCTGAATATGGAGGCGCTCGGCCAATCAGCGGGTAGCTTCTGTGTCCCTCTCGAATCCACTCCAAATCGTAGCTTTTGCCGTTCAATCTGCAATGGGAAACGTTCATTAGACTCCAATCTCGCTAATTGAGCAAGTCTCGGCTCCTTACAGTTCCGAAATTGTCGTCAATTTCTCGCTGTTTGCGACTCTTCGCACTTCGGCTTTGTGTCGATCCTCGGAGATGTGAAAGCACCGTCTCAACTGATCTAACACCGTCTGTTTGTTGCTGTCCAAGCTGCCCTGCGCCCTGAAGGTGCTCATGACGCTCGAATAGGCGTCCAATTCTGAAAGGTAGGACGGAATTAAGCATTTTGAATATTTTTGTTTTGGCTTTGCTTCGCTTTTGCGAAAAAAATATGTGTGAGATTTTTGGCTCGCTTTTCCCACCTAATCGTCTTAAAACGCCTCTGCACTCGTCCTTCGACATGTCCAGCTTGAGTGGCCACATGGCTTGGAAACACTTTGACATTAAATTCACTGAAATCGAAGCTTCCACTTTCAAAAAGAGTTCTTCGTGTTTGTTATTCTCAGATTTCGCTCCATTTAGTCAGGTCCGTGTAAAAAGTTCTCGCAAGCCTTGGTGCAATGACTTCACTCTGACTTGTGATGGTAGGAATTAAAATAAAATTATTATTTGCTGGCTTTCATGGATTCACTGGGAAACTGGGAACGGGTTTACATTTAGAGAGCTAAATTTGTCTATAAACAACAAATTGACCGGAATTGAACAAAACTTCTGTTTTTGGCCGCGGTGACAACTAGCGCCGTTTAGGGTAACCACTGGGATTGATTTGAAAGCTGGTTTTATTGTACAGTGATCTTTAAACTTAAGTTTCAAGAAGATTTAATGTTGTCTGAAAGCTTGGGAAGAACAAAATCTTTATGATTTTACATTTTTAAGGAGAATCATATGCGATATTATCGACTATTTCAAATCATTTTGATGCTGGCAGAATCAATTTTATTGAATTCTGAGAGTACAAAACGAGAATAGTATCAAACCACCATGAACACAACCACCATGGACAAAACCACCAGAAATTTGTGTAAATCGATGAAAACCACCAAGTTCAAAATCGAAGAAAACCGTTAAAATTTATTTTTATGACACCATAGTTTCCCAGCAGGAGCATGAAATCATGTTTCATGTTTACACCTTATTTTAAGCGGAAACCGCCAAATGATGTTCCAGCATCTCCCTCATGGTTTATTCCAATCAAATGATGTTCCAGCATCTCCCTCATGGTTTATTCCAAGACAAAATTAAAATCTTTATTTCTCTAATACTGGTAAGAGATGGTGTTGTTGTGTTTATTTTGGGCGCGTGAATTTCCATGTGTTAAAATTAAAATCGTTTATTTCCCTAATCTACATGCTGGTAAGAGATGTTGTTCGTTTATTTCCCTAATTTACATGCTGGTAAGAGATGGTGTTGTTGTTGTTTATAAAAATCGTCTTTTTCCCTAATTTACATGCTGGTAAGAGATGGTGTTGTTGTTGTTTACTTTGGGCGCGTGAATTTCATGGTTAAAATTAAAATCGTTTATTTCCCTAATCTACATGCTGGTAAGAGATGTTGTTCGTTTATTTCCCTAATTTACATGCTGGTAAGAGATGGTGTTGTTGTTGTTTATAAATTTCCATACGTTTTTTTTATAAAATTTAACGGTTTCTCCGATTTTGAATCTTGGTGGTTTTGTTTGGTGGTTATGTTCTTGGTGGTTATGTTCTTGGTGGTTATGTTCATGGGGGTTTAATACTATTCCCGTACAAAACCGGTTCATCTAAATTGTTTTAAAAGCTTACTTCCGGTCAGCATTTGTAACGGCTTTTCATTCAAAATTTGTGTCCTTGCTACGTACCGCAAATGTGTCTTCGCTAATCGAAAATCACAGTTGATATCAGCCAGCCCCTTACGGAATTAGAAACTTGCAGATCATCGCACTTAAACATCAATTTAATCAAAATACCACGGTAAACTGCGCATCGAATCGACCTAAAAAAACGTAGCAAACACCCAGAATCACCGAAACCGACCTGCAAGAACGAAGAAGAAAAAAGATGAACAAAGCTTTGGAGCAACGATCCACTGTTTTCAAGATGAAAGCAGAGGAAATCGCTTTTAAACTGATGAAAATGGGTGATGGACTCGCAACAATTGATAAAGTGGCTCCTGTCCCTGCTGACATCCAGCCGACCGTTCCGAAACAGAAATCTTCGGTCAAAAACGATCCTTCCGAATATTTGTCCTTGTTTGCGAAGAATCTGTGCCCGGAAACCACGGAAGCTTCTCTGAAGGCTTATTTCGAGCGCTGGGGAAAGGTGGCCGATGTCTACATCCGCAAAAGCGAGCATCAATTCGCCGGTCAACGCTGCAACATGGGTAAATGAGCGTTTTAGCAAGCTTTGACTCCTTTTTTCACAAGTTACGTAATGTCCTGCATCCACCAGCTTACATCACATTCGCATCGTACTTCAACGACAGCCCATTGAACTGCCATATGCACGTCATTGACGGCTACAGCGTCTCTATCAGCAAGCTACAGACACGGCCGAACCTCAAATATGAAATTGCCGAGGACTCAAAGACTGTCATGATTACAGGAACGATTCAGTACTTGAAGGACATCGATTTGGTCGAGTTTTTCAGCTCGTACGGAAAGTTGCTCAAGCTAACACGTAAGCGTGATCCTGAAGACACCAAGAAGTTTCAGCGTTTCGCTTTCGTGGTCTTCCAAGACCAGAAATCCGCTGATAATGTCATGGCTCAGGACAGACTCGTCGTCAAAGGCCAGTTCATTAACGCACGTCGCGTCAAGGATCTCGCTTAAAATGTAAATCTACAAGAAACAGGCAATAAAGATGAATTTAAGACGAACTTCTGTCTTTTTGAGTGAAGTTTTCAAGTTGTCAGGTTGTGCAAGTTCTTTTTGAGCTTGCATTTAAAGTAGTGACATTGTCAATTGTTCTCTCTCCTGGCTCTCATGAGCACAAGCACAAAGAGAGAGAGAGAGAGAGAGAGAGTTAACAAGCGTGTGCGGCAGTGAAACCATAAACCACTACACTTAATAGATACTGCATACGTCTTTTTTGCACTCGAGTTGGACCAAGAAACCGTAACGGCCGCAGACATTTCAAAATCCGTGTGGTCAACACCAAGTTTCGGCACAAGGAAAATTACCAGGGGATATTTTCGGTGGTTATCTATATGTTTGGTTTTCCGTGATCTCCGTGTCACCAGCATAGCGGAAAACGTAAAATAAAAAAAACCTTTACTTTCACTTTTGGTCGGACCCAAATCCGTCACTTTTGGTCGGATCCAATTAATTTTTTGAGTTTTGCAATAAACTTCTCTCCAGCCCTACTTGGTAAGTATAGTAAGTTCTTGGTTAAACACAAAACAAAAGCTTTGTCTACGTCAATATTGCTATGAAATTAATTATTGTAGCCTGGCAGTGCTAACGTGAGTTTGAAACTTGAAGTTTCTCTGAAAAAAAGCTTTCATAGCGAAACAGCTGAGCTTTCGCGATTTAAAACAAAGCGTGCGAGTGGAGTTCTTATCAGTCGGCAGATAGATATCAGTGAACAAAGAAGTCGGTGCGGGTGAAATCGTTTTAAGATGAACCAAAGTGACAAGATTAAGAAGTCATCGAATCCATTCGATGATGCTGGGTTGTGGTCAAGGTTTTCCTACTGGTAAATGATCTTAAATTCATTGTAATTTTTTTAAAGTGTTGTCCCACTCAGGTGGATCATTGATATTCTAAAAACGGGTCTTAAAAAGCCGATTCTTGAAGAAGACGTCTACGAATGTTCAATGAGTCAGAAAACGAAAGAAAATTCTGAGAAATTCAAGGGCATTTGGCAACAAGAGATGATACAGGCAAAGCCAAAGCTGCTGAAGTCGATCACGAAGTTCTGTGGCATGAGGATTTTCCTGATCGGACTGCCAGTGTCGGTGCTCGAGCTGGTGTGCAAGTAAGTTGCCTGCTTCCAAGTCGATTTTTCTTAACTTGAAGATTAGATTGTCAGGACCGATGCTGCTGGGCTTGTTAATCGCATTCTTCACTGGCAATCCATACGAACACACGAAGCGTGATGCGTTCTCAATCGCCACCGGCATCGTTCTGACGCAACTGGTGCAAGTTCTGCTTTATTATCCCTATAAGTTCTACATCTACATCGAATCCATCAAGCTCAAGATTGCGTGCAGCTCGTTGATCTTCGAAAAAATTCTTTCGTTCACAAAATACACGATGAAGGACGGCATATCCGGTCAGGCCATCAACATCCTGTCAAACGACATCACCAGGTTTGACTTGATGTTCTGCACCACCACTGAAATCTTCCAGCATCCAATCGGATCCGTAATTGCTGGCTACTTAATCTTCCAGCAAATCGGCATCGCTGCCTTTGCAGGCCTCGCAATTTTCATCCTTGCAATGCCGATCCAAGGATTGCTAGGCAAAAAAATTGCGAACGTTCGTCTCAGCACCGCAAAACGAACCGACAAACGTGTTCGCGTCATGCTTTCTATCCTGAACGGCATCCAAGTCATCAAAATGTACGGCTGGGAACAAGCTTTCTCCAAAGTCGTTAACGAGATCAGAAAAGTGGAGATAAAAGCTATTGCACGCGGCTACAACATTCGCGCCACGTTGTTATCGTTCGAAATCTTATCCAAACTCGCAATTTTCTTATCACTCGTGATTTATGTTGTGATGGGTCACGAAATAACTGCACAAAAAGCGTTCATCGTCATCGCTTACTTTGACTACGTACACCGTGCACTTTTAATCTTCTGGCCCGAATCAATCGTCTTTGTGTCCGAGGGTTGCGTGTCGATCAAGAGAATCCAAGAATTTCTTCTTCTGAATCTTGCAAAACGAAGTGGGATTGCTGGGTTGGATGAAGTTCCAGCTGAGATGGAAAAGAAAGGAATTGTGTTGAAGAATGCCACTGCAAACTGGATGCAAGAGTACAGCGCAGTCGGCATTCACAAAGTCAACTTCAACACCGATGACCACAAAGTGATTGCGATAACCGGTCAAGTCGGTTCAGGGAAAACGACGATGCTTGAAGTGATTTTAAAGGAGCTACCATTGATCGACGGTGCACTTGAAATCAACGGCACCGTCAGCTACGCCGCGCAACAATCCTGGGTGTTTGAAGGCAGTGTCAGGAACAACATTGTCTTCACTGACGCGTTTGACGATGAACGATATAAAACTGTAACTCGTGCGTGTTCGCTGGAAAGAGATTTCGAGCTGATGCCGTTTGGAGATCAGACAATCGTCGGTGACAGAGGTGTGAGTTTGAGTGGCGGGCAGAAAGCGCGAGTCAACTTAGCCCGCGCTGTTTACAAGCAAGCTGATGTTTATTTGCTAGACGATCCGTTATCAGCTGTTGATCCACAAGTGTGTAAACACATTTTTGACGAATGCATCAAAGGCTTTCTCCACGAAAAGATTGTGATTCTGGTGACACACCAGCTTCAGTACTTGTCACAAGTCGACCATATAGTTGTGATGAGCCACGGCCAAGTTCAACTTCAAGGAACATTCGATGAAGTGAAGAATGCCGACGTTGAGTTCCAGAAAGTCCTTGAAAATTACAAAGAGAAGAAAGAAGAAGGCAAGCAGGCGGCAGTGGCTATCAAGCGCTTAACAGACGTAAAACCGAAGAAAAATCAGGAACAAAAAGTTTCGCGCGAAACTCAACAGATTGGAAAGGTTCAGTCTAACATCTACACAGATTATCTGAAGGCAGTCAACAGTTCCGCTGTCATCGCTTCTGTTGGATTCCTTTTTCTTGGCACACAAATCGTTGACAGTTGTTTGAGTATCTTCATCTCAATCTGGTAAGTTATAGCGATTCTTGTTCAAGCAAACTTATAACTAAAACAATTCTCTGAAGGTTGACCTGGGAAGACAACCACAACAGCCAATCCATCAACGGCATGATCAACTACGACCAAAGCTGGACAACTGAAAAGCACATTTACGTTTATTCCTTGCTGATTACGATCTTGGCAGTTCTCGTCACACTTCGTGCTGTTGTTTTCTACAAAATGTGCTTAAGAATCTCTAAGAACCTGCACGACTTGATGTTCCAAGGCGTTACACGGACTTTCATGTACTTTTTCAACCAAAATCCAAGCGGTCGGATTCTCAACCGATTTTCAAAGGACATCGGAACAATTGACTCAACACTGCCTCTGGTTGTGATAGATTGCATGAAGTTCGTGCTTGAACTAGCTGGTGTGACTGCGATTGTCGTCAGCACGAACTATTATCTGATCTTCCCGACTGTAATCATGTGCGCGATCTTTTACATCTGCAGATTCATTTTTCTGACGACAGCAAGAAATTTGAAGCGAGTTGAATCAATCAGTAAGTGCAAACGACTTCGAACTGAGTATTATTTAAATAACTTTGATTCCAGCAAGAAGTCCGATTTTCGCTCACACAACAGCTTCTCTCGAAGGTCTAACAACAATCCGCGCATTCAAAGCTGAAAATCAACTGATCAGTGAATTCCACGACACGATCGATGCAAACACTTCAGCGTTCTTTCTTTTCGTTGCAGCGTCGCGTGGATTTGTAAGTTTTTAACTCTGTTAACTTTCACATCTAAATTAAAAACTTCCCAGGCTTTCTGGTTGGACTTAATCTGCGTGCTTTACGTTTCATGCGTGACTTACAGTTTTCTTTTGTTCGATCGCGGTGTTTCCGGTGCAAACATCGGCCTAGCAATCACTCAAACGATGAACTTGATCAGAATGGTTAATTGGGGCTTACGACAAACTGCAGAGCTTGAAAACCAAATGACTTCAGTGGAAAGAGTTGCCGAGTACGCAAAACTGCCAGCTGAAAGGAGTCTTGAAAGTGATCAAACGACGGTCGAAAAATTGCCAAAGGATTGGGCAACGCACGGCGTGATTAAAGTCAGAAATTTGTCGCTGAAATATTCGCCGACTGGGAATTATGTTCTGCACAACTTAAGCTTCGATGTGAATGAGCGAGAGAAGATCGGAATAATCGGGCGAACTGGATCCGGCAAAAGTTCTATCACTCAGGCGCTTTTCCAACTTGCGACGACCGAAGGTAAAATTGAAATTGACGGCGTTGATATCAGCCAGCTAGGCCTTCACACATTCCGGAAGAAAATCTCAATCATTCCGCAAGATCCCGTTCTGTTTGTCGGCACTTTGCGGTACAACTTGGATCCGTTCGATGAGAAAACGGACGAACAGCTTTGGGATGCACTGGAACATGTTGAACTCAAAGAAACAGTGCGTGTGCTTACTGGTGGACTGCAGTCGAAAGTGTCTGATGATGGATCAAACTTCAGCATGGGCCAACGGCAGCTGGTGTGTCTTGCTCGAGCTATTCTCAGGAACAACAAGATTCTAATTCTTGACGAAGCGACTGCAAATGTTGACCCAGAGTAAGATTTGAAGATTTTTCAGATTTTTCAATCGAAAACATTTTGAATGTTTTTTATCCTTAGGACTGACAAACTGATTCAAAACACCATAAGAAGTCGGTTCATGGATTGCACGGTGCTGACTGTTGCCCACCGCTTGAACACCATCATCGATAGCGACAGGATCTTGGTTCTTGATGCTGGAAACATCGTCGAGTTCGACACCCCGCAGCAGCTTTACGAGAACAGCGAAGGAATTTTCCGAAAGCTTTTTGACGAGACTGGTCTGAACGAGAAAGTTTTCAGTAGCAGAAAAAATTGATAGATTGAAAAGATTGCTAAATGCTTTTGTGATTTGATTAACATCACGGAATTTACTTCAATCAATCGTTAATGAATTTCGACTTAAATCACAAATTGACTTGATGAATCGATTTATGACATTGAAAAGCGCAATTATAAGCCAATTAATTATTGATTGCCGTAGATTTGTGATCTGATATCAATATCTGTTAATTAAAGGCATTAATAGATATTAAGCCATCCAGGCAGTTACCTCGAATGTAGAACATAAATCCACAGCAATCTTTCGGTTTAATTTAGTTGAACCACATTGAACTGTTGACACTGAAAATTATTACGAAACTTTAAAAATTTCCCCAAAACAGAGTTGAAATAAAACGAAAAGTCAGAAAAAAGTTTCAGAAAAATATGAAAAATGGCCTTTTATAGACGTCGTCGCTGAGAAAAACTTTATCTATAATGAATATCTAAAATTCCCGCCTCTCACTGCGAAGCATGCAGAAGAAGAATTTATTAGAAATCTCTCAACGTTCTCTATGACTTTAAACGCCAATTAATTGCAGCTGTGCCGGACCCGAAATAACATTTTTCCAAAATCGCAATCTGTAAGTGAAATTAAGTTTTTTAATGTCTCGCTTTTGCGGTCTTCTCTCTTTCATCTTTAGCATATCGTTTGGTTTCTATGAGCACTAATTCATGCTTCGGAATATCATGAGAGATAAAAAGTTCACAGCATGGAGTGAAAGGATACAGTGATGGGCTTGAAAGTTGATGAAATTATTTTTGTTTTGAATTTGCAACATTTTATCCTTCGTTGAAACCATCACAACTTAAGCTAACTTCAAAATCTTCTGTTTTCAACAAGATTCACCATCAGGACATCTCACTGTACGAACACTTTCTTCAAGTGCTTTTGAAACTCATAATTTTTGAACATGATTTCTTCTTCTGGCGAAATAAAAATGAAGAAGAAGCGAAAAGTTTTTCGTCTCTTCGTTTCGTCATGGCTCTTAAAATTCCATTCAACAGTCGTTCATTAAAAAATTTCCTTTAAAATTCAATTATTTTAATTAAAAGCAATTTCCATGGGAAACTTTGGCGGAAATTTTCATTCTTTTTTGGTGAACTTTATTAACTTTTCTGTGAAGCATCTTCAAAAAAATCTCAAAAAGATTTTTCTTGTCAATGGAAGAACATCGGAAAGCTTTCATTTTTTTCATCCTTTTGGCACATGCACTTCACTTTATTACACATGGGAGCAGTTGAGGGACTGCTGAAAGATTGGGGAGAGCAAGTGAAGATATTTATTTATGAAACCAGAGTTCACTTTTCATCTCCAGCAGCTTTTGAACTTTAACATTGACTTTTTCGGTCACCAAATGTGGTTTTCATTTTATCACGCATCGCTGGTCTACACTGGTGTTGATTTAACAAGCTACACTGCGGTTGGTGTTGTCCGGTTTGCAGTCGAGGTTATTTATTTTAGTTAACAGCAACGTGATGCAAACTGTCAGCAGCGTAACATCCGTTTTGAATTTTGACAGGTTTGCTATGAGATGAGGTAGAAGGGACTGCGGCTGAAGGTTTTAGTTACTTAGAATTTAAGGAAATTAGCCTCAAATTATTCTTTTTTTAGTAACTAAAGCTTGAACATTAAAACATGAAATCTTGCAAAGGACTAAAAAAAATCAAATACAAATGTCGGTAACTTTGTTCATGAACTTGCAGCGCTTCCAGGTTGACATTTCTGTCAGCAGATTACGCTTCTCTTGACAACTCGAATACTTTGTTAAGTGAATTTTAAGGAACAACTAAAACCTCTGCAACTTACAAGGCAAACTCCCTTAACAACTTGCTCAAAACTTTCAGTTCGTATTCGCTCACCCCCGCCAGTCTCAGCAATATTTCCGCGCTGTGAATGTGAAAAATGAGAAAAACTTTTATGACATGGAATTTGATTTACCATGATAGAAGTGAATTAATTCTTCCAGTACACATTTCCATATTAGTCTAAATTTACATTCTGACGAAGTTTTTCGCTTTTTAAACATGAATGATGATGTTTCTCTGCTAAAATCCATTCACTCATCCAAGCAGTTTGTAAACGGGAAGTTAACATCGGAAGGAACGAGTGATGAATTAAAAAGAAAAATGCAGTGCAACTGTTCTTGGCCCCGATTTCTTTCTTCCGTTGTATTCTTCGTAAAATTGACTCCAGGGAAATCATTTTTGCAGATGAGAAACGACGTTAAACAGTTCACATGCGAAGCAGAAGAAATCAGTTTGCCAGAAGCCAGATTGAATCACAGATTTTCTTCAAATCAATGCAAAATTACGTGGAAAACGGTATTTTGATAATTGCAAACTAATTGCGCAATCAATTAAGCATTGCAATCTGGATAATAATCCAGGAATTTCACCGGTAATTGTAGATGCGCAATCAATCGAGTTCATGACAAAATTTAGTTTCCGAAAATTATATTTCTGCAATGCACAGTGAATCCTGCAGAGCAAAAAATGCCAAGAAATATGTTTCGAGAA
>JPYR01000092.1:147827-159053 GCA_000775305.1 Belgica antarctica | reverse complement strand
CGGGCAAGGCTGTCGTTTGATGATTGCAAGAAGACGTAAAAGAAGTTCCACAGCTATGGTAGCAACTACCACATGAAAACTTCACAACAAAAATCTTATCAAAACACTCACCATTGAGATCTTTAATAGATCCAGCTTCGCCGCCATATTCGGTTGGCAGCATTTCTTTGGGAACAAACTTGTAAAGGTCTTCCATTTTACTGTGAATGTGGATACGTTCACGAATCTTTTCTTTCAGGAAGGGCTTGACGAAGTTGACGATGGTGTCAACAAGTGGTGAGATGTTGATCACGTGAACCTCCTTGAGCTTGACCGGGTAGGCTTCCTGAACACAAACTAAGAATTTCTTAACGAGAGATGGTGTGAATTTAGCGAAGTGCGTTGGAGTGGCGATGGAAGCGTCGAGAATGTAAACATCGCCAGCAACTCCGACTTTCTCTTCGAGTAATCTGATGTCACCAATCATCATTGCCAACTTCATGCCGTCAGACACGTTGTTGGGCATGTTTTCGCGGTCGACAGCGCGAAGGCATACGACACGGCAGCCTTTTGGGGTCAGACCAGGAAGTGGTGGCATGTCAGCGATGTCCATGATCTCGGCTAACTCTGGGCGATCCATGTCGCGGTTGGTGAAGAACTCGGGAATAGCGTTGCGCATGGTGTAGTACATGTCCAACTTCTGCTTTACCTTCTCCAAGCTGAATTTGCAGCCTCGCAAAAAAGTTCTCAAGCGCCCGTCATCTGAAAATGTGGTAAAATGATTCAGCAAATTATTATGGAGCGCGTCATTTTCGGTGAACTTTGTTCCATGATTTACACAAAAATACAAATTAAAAGAAATCCCAAGGCAGAACAATTGCAATTTGTAAATGCCAATTTGAATTACGATGAAAGATGAAATTAATTCAAATCAGGTTGAATGCGAACTATTCATCCGAATCTTTTGTTTTCTCTCTCGAATTTGAATGTGACTTAATTGCCATGCGACATCAAAGTCGTCTTTACATTTTCTCAATTTTGGAGATTTTTTTTTGGTCAACCGAGTGTGTTGGTTTAAGGATGAGATAATTCCGAGAGAAAAGTAACAATTCTTTCTTCCAAGTGATTTGAATTTTGTCTTCGAGGTTTCATCTCAAAATTGTTGAACGGTATTATGAGATTTTATAAAAAAAAAATAACCGGTTCAGAATTGGCATTTTGAATGCTTGTCGATTGCTAACTCTTAGGGTGACTAGTGACACTGTTCGTCTCACGAAAGTTTTAAAAATCTGTGACTTCAAATTCATCAAGTTTTAAAAGTCATCGTCTTCACTCAACTTCGCACTTGAATCAATTCTAAACCTAGTCACCCACCTAACCGTTTTCCACCCACTAAATTTACCCATATCCTTTGGCAAGTGAGGTTGCTTCTCCAACCACTCGCGAATTGCAGCGATGTCCTTAGCAATAGCATTCGCATCGGGTTCGCGCAGTTCTTCGCGGATCTTGGCACCCATTTCTCCACTTGGCTGAACAAGAGTCATCTGGATGATGGGTCGATTGAGTGTGCGGAACAAAAAAGAAATAAGAAATGAAACGATTGAGGTCAGTGGAATTTGCAGAGCGAACAGAATTGAAATGTTAAGCTAAAAATTTCATAATAATTCGATGGTGTATGTACTTCTGGTAAATCAAGGTAGACGGGTACGAAGACCTGTTTTTTTTTGTTTTTCTTCAGCTCTGATTTGTCGGGCTAAAAAACGAGTTAAATTTAAACAAATTGTTCTTCCTTCACTTAATTAATTTTTCTCTTTACTCGACCGTCATCTTTTGCCGAATTATTTTGTAAAAATTTGAACATTTTTGATTGATTCACTGCCGAAACGCGAACGTCTTGTTTAAAAATAATTCGCTAAAATATGGAAAAACTCTGAAGCACAACACGAAGCGATTGTAATGTCTTTTATGCTTGAAGTATTTCGCGTTACTGCAGAACGTCGATGAAAACTTGGTCCACAGACGTGGTCACTGTTGCCGTCCCACTCGTTTGCTTGGCTTTTTCAGCGAGAAATGAAAAGAAAACTTGAAGGCTTTGTAAACATTTACACTCGACGCGGCTCATTGCAGTGAATCAGTGTTAAACGACAATACTTCCAAAGAATTTCCATTCTTCTTTACAGCAGATTCCGACTCTGACGCAACACTTAATACCTTACGAATGATGTGAAGGTCAGTACCGCGATCAATACACAAAGCGACATCAATAAGTGAACGTAATGATGAGTTTGTGCATTAATTTGTGTCGGTGTTGAAGATGCAAAGATGTTTTGTCTCATTTATTGCTTGTGGCTAGTTGTCGAAGGCATTGTCTGGTGCTTTTTGGTATTGATTGCCACGATGCTAATTAAGTTTACTAGATCATGACAAATTTATGTAAGCGGTTATGCAAAAAGGCATTCAAGCGCGCTGAATTGGATCAGAAACTTTGGTAGCACGACACCTTCGAGTGGCTGCTTCTCGTAAGTTCTGCGATGAAAGCGAGAAAAGAAAAAAATGATTCTTCCGCGATCACAAATTACACAGCAGCGTCACGGTCTAATTGTGGGGTGCACGACGTAATCAAGCAGCGATCACATCGAAGCTCAATTCTCATAAAATATTTTATAATTCATCATCAGAATAATCGCAATTACGTGGAAAAAACCTTTTCAAAATCGTCAGGTAAAATTTCGTCACTTCATCGTCATTAAATGTAACTGTTTCTGTCAACAAAGGTGAAATTTAAGTCTTCACATTTGCGTTCTCTCTCAATCCTTGAACTGCAAACTGCAAAAAAACAAACCTTGAACTTGACATTTCCGGCAAACTTGCCCCAAAATCATTTCCTTCGACTCGAATTAAATTTTCTTCTTTTTCCCACACCAAATTACTTCGCTCGACTCTTCGCAATTAGCGGGAATCTATGAAAATAAAAATGATTTCGCATACGTGGTAAAAACTCTCGGCGCTTTATGGAAGTCTTTCAATCTGTTCTCTTCGTTTTTTGTGTGTGGTGATTCATGAAAGGCGAACGGACGCACATGTTTCGTGACGTCACCTGCAGAAAGCGTTTCGCCACATGAATTTCAGTTTCAGGAAAGTGCTGTTGGGTTTTCGAAATAAAGTTGCTTTGCATTTTAGTTTCGCTGTTGTTTCCCAGATTGTTTAAGGTGAAAGTTCAATTTTTGTTGTGTCATAGTTGATATTAGTTACGTTTGAAAGCGTCGCTGATGTGGATCAAAGTTTTGTAAGTGTAATGTAAGATGGATGTTTTAACGAAATAATGAGCTTTGAGCTGAAAAACAGATGCATTGCTATGAATAACGAAGTAAATTTGTGTCTGAAGTCTGAATTATTATAAATGTTTTGTAGAAAAGTCTTCCAGACACAACTAGACTGCTGTGAAAAGTTATACAAAAAAAATGAGTTTGATTGCTTGACAATTTTTTCGCAAATTTCGAACTTTAGCTTGCTTGAACTTCAATTCAGTGCAAGTGCAAGACAATTGCACTGAATTGAAGTTCAAGCAAGCTAAAGTTCGAATTTTGCGAAAAAATTGTTAGTTTTTCAACTCAGAAAATGAAAACAAAATCCAATAAAAATTCTAGCAGACGAAACTTAAAGTTATTTGAAGTCAACGTGGAACTTGCATGGTTTTTAAGTAACTTAATTCCTATGAAGTCTTTAAATATAAAATTGGAGTAGAAACAATTATTTTTATTCACTAGAAAGCTTATCAAATTGAATGACAAGACTTCAACTGCTTTTTGCAGTTCATACGTGTAATCTTTAACTGCAATCATTGTCCAACTGATTCTCTACAATATTGATTCCAATGTAGCTTTAATCTGCTACTGCACTGATTAAATTGAACTTTCAAATCAATCTAGATTGTGTTAGCACTTTTCCAGTCTTTTAGTTACACACGTCTGCTAATTGACTTTTTTATCTTTCTTCGAGATTTCTCGTCGCTGAAGATTGAGATCACAATTTTTTACTCATAACAGACAATTAATCACTGAATCCACTCAAAATTGCACAAAAACATCGCCAATCGGAATCATGTCAGTAGCACTCGAACGATTATCCATACCTTAATTGATTAATTAACTAATAATCCAAATAAAGCTAACGAAGAAGTTGTTTGGTTTGCACTGAGAGAATGCTGATGTACAACTAAAGCTCCAACACAATATCTTCCGATCTATATACCCTCGTTAGCTTCGCGAAAAACGACTTCAAAGTCTTTTTCTTTTTGTTTTTACTCAGCCATTGAGTTTTTATTGCTTTTTCCTCTATTTTTCTCTCCACCAGCAAATCTTTTTGTTGTCTTCGCCGTTTTTAACATTTTTTGTTTTGTTTATTTCGGAAGAAAGTTCGGTGTTCAGGTAGTTATGCACGTTGGTGTTGAAAGTCGCTAGAGATCGGAAGATTTTTTTGGCTGAAATGGAAAAAGAAAACTAGGAAAATAATTGAAGTTTTCGTCAATTATTCCATCCACATCTTTGGCCTCATGTGTTCAACGCTTCACGCCGGATTACGATCTTGTCTATGACGAGGCTAAATTTCGCTTGAGTTTTCATGCTTAGCTGAGAGACTTCACGGCCCTTTACGAAACCAAAATTAAGTTCATTTGAGTTATTACATCGATGATATAAATAATTTTATTGGTAAATAGTTTTTGTAAAGTTACATAGTAGAGAAAAGCTGCAAAATAGATTTTGTTGCGAAAGGGTTAGTAGACAGTTACGTCACAGTCAATTACAGCAATAAATTTTCTCCTGCAATGGACGGTGCATCAACGGCAATTACCTTCATTAGACAATTAATAAAAAATCGATTTTTGTCTTGTACATCAATTGACATCGAACGACTTACATTGTCGATTATAATTTTTTTCCAGTTTTCTTAGCTTCTGGTTATAATAAGTCACATAATAAAGGCACACTTCAACGTGGTTGCTTCTATTTTTTCAAGATCACCTCAAGGTTAATGCTTATTTCTTTAACCACCTTTTGATCAAGCCACTTCCTAACGTTATCTTTTAATAAGGCGCTTCTTGCGATTGATTAAATTATACAGATTCGGTTGTCTCTAAAACTTTCTAATCTTCTTTCAACACGAAAGGTCATTCCAGTTTAAATTGTCCTTTAAGTGTCACTACTAACGATTGGCCCCACAAATTCTATGTTCTCATGCTTAATGTTAAACTTTTTAATGACTGACATTTTGTCCAAATGATTATTTCTCGTTTCATTTTAGCTTTAGTGGTTCAAAATTTAGTTAAGCGTCTCGTTTCCCAGCTTCTGTTTGGTTTCACAAATTACTTCAGAATTAATATTGTTCGTCTGCAACCGCGTCATGATGTCAAGCTTAGAGGTGGTCTGCATCATTCTTTAATTTAATAATTATTTTAATGGCTGATTCTGAATTTCTATTGTTCAACTATAGTTTTGCATATTGTTGCGCGTAGATCACGGCGCATTTCAGGAATGAGTCAGATTAAAACAATTACCACTGAATCGGCCTAATGATTGCGCGATTTTTGCTGTTTTTAAGTGCGAAAACATGTTTAATTAGAGAATTTTTCGAATACATTCCACGTTTACTTTTAAATCGTATTTCAAATCTTTTCTTTTTCGTCTATGCAGCTTCAGGAAATTTCTACTCCGGTTAACAAGCAATAGAGAAGGTAGCATATATTTGAAGGAACTGGGCATGAAATGAAGTGAATAGCAAAAAGTCGGTGGCGAAGAGGTGGTTCGTCCATACCTTGGCGCTCTCCATCTCGAGTGAATCGCGATGCTTTCAATTCCAAATTAAATTTATAAGAAAACTCATTACTTCGCGAGTGTATATGCCAATGAACTTGTTAAACAGCACCGAAAAATCATATCGTTTCGTGGTGCAGAGCGCCACAATTTAAGCATTGAAGTTTCGAATGATAAACTTCCTGAACTTTTTAATTAAAACTCAACCTTAAATGATTTCTCGCTAGCTTTCGTTGTGAATGATAATTTGATTTGAACTTTGAAGTGCAAAAAAATTGGATGTCATTTGGAACAGCAGTTTCGAAGCATCTTGAGATGAAACTGTCTGCAACACATGTACCGTAAAGTGACTTTCTTTTTGATTTCATTGAAACAGATTTATTTCAGCTGAACCAACACCATGAAGTACGTAACAACAGCGCCAAGCACACTAGCAAACAAATCCAACGATACGGTGAAGAATTTTGCGCCGGAAATCGTCATTGCTTTCTGGCATTGTTGGCAGACGATTTGCACAAACGTTTTCGCTTCTTCGGATCCGTCGTACCAGTGGCAAGAGTAAGCAGCCTCCATAACCGACGAACTCTGTTTGGAAATTCAATTTATGTTAATGTCATTCGAAGGAAAAAGTTTTCGTTCGCCTTTGAAAAGATTTTTCCATATTTTTTTTGCTTACTTCTTCGATCAAGCGATTGCCAAAGATGCAGAACAGAAAAACCTGTGCCAAAGCGTAGCCCAAGTAGCCGAGAACAGACAAAGCGTAGACGTTTACACCGGTGATTTGTGTCGCCTGGTAAGCCAACAGTGTCAGCATAATTGTCGATGTTAACATGTGTAGCAGCAATGCCAACCCGTAAGTGTCACCGATTGCCGCAACGAGTCTTGTAGAGGTTCGGAAAATTAATTTACACATCTTGTAAAGTTCCGAACCGATAACTTACCGCACAACGTGCTTGTGTCGTTCCACCCAGTACTTTATGGCACTTCGCACCATCAACTCTTGTTTCTTCGTCAGCCCATTTGGATTGCCCGTGTTTTGGCCATTGAAGTTCTGCAAGGTCGACGGCGCCCGGTATTGAGCACCCCAGTCAGCTGTGAAGCAAGTGAGAGTTGACATTTTAGTTAAGTATCAATGAATTTGAAAACACTTAAAGCGGTTTCTTGAAAATTTACCCTTGGTACTATAAATTGCGCTGATGTTCAAATCGTAGTTTGTGTTTTTTTCATTCTCTGAACGGAAACAAGAAAAAAAATAATGTTGCAAATAAATTCACTTAAATTTGCATTTTTCCACCTTCGTTGATTATCAATTCAGCCTTCGAACCAGCAGAAATGCTGCGAAACAGAGCGGCGGAGTCGGGGCGGTATGTATCTAGGGTGGCAGAGAGTTCCATCAAAGGCCGCATGATTCCCTGTGGAATTTTATTTAAAATTTGAAATGTTCAGTGCATATTGAGTCGTACCTTCAAGTGCTGTAATTGTTCGCAAGCAAACAACACCCACGAACAGAACATGACATCCAACGAGTTGCTGTGAACCATCGAAAACAAAATGTAGTAGATTTGGAACCCGAAAGTGCCCATGTACATGATTGCCGATCCGACAGGGTTGAACGGGTACCACGACTTCAGTGGCAGTCTTGGAATGTCGATAATCACAGTCTCGTTGGTCTCGTAGTTCTTCATCGGTTTGGTACTGTCGCCGAAAAAAGTTATTGTTGTCCAAAAGACAGTTGCGGCAACAGTTGTGCCCATAACGAGTAGCAGAAGCCGCCGCATCTTCGACAAAGCAATCTGATGATATCTGTGGATGGATTCAGCGAACAATGAAAAAAGGTTTTCCTTGTAATCCCCAGCGTAGCATTTACCGGGCGTCGGATTCAGCAAAGAGTGGGTGTGTGTTGGATTGGTTCCAAAGGCCCAGCGTCCGATAAATCTTCTCCGAGTTGAGCGCCACGTAGATGAACTTCGTTATGCAATGCGTGAAGAAGAGCACCGTGATGGTGTTTGCTGGTGGAATTAAAACCAAACTTTCCAAATCTCGAAATTGGATTTAATTATGTTCCAGCTCACCTGTTAATTCACTGACTTCGTCGGTGTTTTGAGCAAGGTTCATTATAATGCACACAAACTGAAACAACAGCAACATCAAGTGCGCTGCAGAATAAATTCTGCGGATCAGTACCGGCCCCGAAATGTACCGGAATATGAAGTGGCCAAAGGTTTGCATCAGCCGGATGTTCGGCATGAGATCAGCCACAAGGCCGACATATTTTGCTGGTTGCATCTGGCGGTGGGACGAAAGTTTTGGTTGCAAATTGTTTGCGTTATCGAAATTATTCAAAATGTTCTTGAAAGCCGGGATAAAAAGTTTGTTTTGGTAAAAAGTTGTTCAACGTTGAAATCTATTCGAATATTTTTTCCGGAAAAAATTGACAAGTTTTTGTTTGCCTACAAAGTTTTATTATCAAAAAATAATTTTTATGTGAAACAAACTCATTTTAATGCCTATTAAATCAAAAATTTGCTTACAGCGGTTTGTGAAAGTCAAATATTGACTTTAAAAATTAAAAAATGATTTTCTCCGCATTTAATTGTGCATAAAATTCGTTTTTAATAAATTAGATTTAAAATGCACAAAACTCTTATAAAATTATGTCCAAACTGCCAGAACATCAAAAATAATTTGCTAGAAAGCTTCAGGGCGGATTACTTAAACGAATGAACACTCCTATCGTTCTGGGGCTTTGCCAATCTGGTATTCATGACGTTTTTGCGGTGTGCTGGCAAAAAAACCAGATCTTCATTGCACTTAATTCAATCTCCCAGCAAGTCTCTAAGGATTAGATTAAGAAATCAATTTTCCCGAAGCTTTCTTTTGGCATGCTTAGGACTTGTTGTGTTTATCTGGGATTTTCTTGAGACTTTTTGGTTTGTCAGCTATTGAAGCTTAGCTGTTTGGATTTGGAAGAAGATTTGCATGGAGTTAAAAGATATTAAAGACTACATGACACTTTTAAACGTGTGTGGTTTAACTTTTGAATGTTTTAGAGTCATTCGGTCTTAGGACTTAGTTGAATTGATACGATACCAAATTTTTTAAGTTATGAAACAAGTGATTTGAAGGTAAAGTGAACTGTTAAAGGTTGTTTAGTTTGGTTTGAAACATATTTAACCTAGTTTTCTACCAGCAACCAAGTTTTGTTGTATAAAGCTAGGTTTTAAATAACTTAATCACAATTTTACTTCCAAGTCAAACTTGTACACGTCATTCGAAACAGCTTTGGGCATTTTTTCCTTACAAGATTTTTGAACTGTAATTTGACTTCTCTCAATGCAGAATTTTATACAAATTTGGGCTTGTAAGGCCCACTTTATCAACAAACTTTAGTCGAAGCAGCTCTAGCTCGTCTTAAATCTTAATTAATCAACGGTCAAGCTTTGTCTTATAACCGATAATTCCAACACAAATATTTTATTTGCAACTTCCTATCATTTTCAACGACTTTTTGTACAATTAATCCTTCACCAAAATCCACTTTTTATCCGCCACACTTCAACAGTAATCCAATTTCAACACTTTCAAACCTTTTAATTCTTTTAATCAATCACTCTAAACTGTAATCCCTTATCGTTTGTTTTCTCTTGGACTTAAAAAGACGTCTTGGTCGAAGGAACCTCGAATCCCTTCTGATTTATCGACGACGAAGCGATGGGAAAATTTAGCCGTGAATTGACGGACGGACGCCAGAAGACAACAAAAAGTCGATTAGCCTAGAACTTTGCGCCACGTCGGATTTTTGAATAATTAAGAGAAGTTTTAAGTGTGTCGGTCCCTAGCAGTGAAAAATCGAAGTTTTAATTCTTCTGCTGGCTTTCTCACGATTTCATTATGCATAAGTTCACGTCGTCCCGGGCTGTTCCAACACTAATCTAATGGAGAGATGGATATTTACACGACCTACACTTATAAACTGGCGTGTGGATATTTATAATTCGGTGTACAATTCGGGGACATTGGAAAGCCCTTGCTAATCGATTAGGCGTCAATCGGCACAATTTATTTACACAGCATCCCCGAAAACATCTCCCCAATCCCCGCTTGTGCTGTTCATCTGTTGATGTTTTGCTGGAGAACGTTTTCTCGCTCTCTCGTGTACCACTGTTACGCAACATCACTCGTCGTGCTGTGCTTTTCGCCTTCGTCGAGTAAAGGAAATGCGGACTCAGCCTTTTGCGAGATGCGAGAGAGAAAATCACTGAAAAAGACGATTCGCTTCCTTTCACCATTACATCATTTTTTATTCAGCCGTAATAAGGCAACAGAGTCAGTTTGTTGCAAAATAGAGGCGGAAAAGTTAAGTTTTGTAGCGATTTTGAGCTAATAATATAACAACAGAAGTGCCCAAAATAAGATCAACAGCCGTGTTGGTCGAGTTGTGAACATTGTTTAATTTAGTGTTAACAGTTTACGTTCCGTTTTCGTGGCGAAAAAGTTTTCCCTTTGGTGTTTCCGCAAACGAAAGAAGAAAAATAATCAAAATAATCAACCCCGAAGCTAGGATTTTCCTCGAACGGTGACGAAAGTGTTTAAAAAATGTGTTCGCGAGTGAATCGCAAGCAGCATAAACGGATGAAAATGCAGCCAAGCGTCAATGAAATTTCATTATAATGTAAATTAAGTCGTGCTTGAAAGCGAGACTGTGACTTTTTTGGAAGCTCCGCAAAGGATGATGTTATATAACATTCTCATGCCAAACACAAAAGAGAAGCGAACGAAAAGAAAAATCTCTAAATACTCATTCATCCAGAAAAAACTCGACTCCACGACTCCCTCTCAGAGCGAGCGCGGATCTCCTTGCGTGTTCTTTGGCGACGGTATCAACAGATTGTAATCGTGGGGCGGTCGGAACATCGACATGCAATGATTATTTAAATGATCCGTCGTCGGATGAGCGATGAAAAATTGGCGTATCAATTTTGGGGTGGCAGCCTAGACCGGGAACACTGCGACAAGTTAATGTTATACAACTCGCAAATTTATTCTCTGGGGATTTGCTAAAAGCTTTTCAATCTCTCGGAGAAGTTTCTCGACTTTATTTGCTGTGCTGGGGCGGAGAGAGAATCGGAAAAGAGTTTGTCGTGTGAAAAAGGCACCATGCAAAGCATAGACGAACCATCAACACGAGCTTTTCCTTCTCAAATTCCTAGGAAGTCGCACTGGTCGAGATTAGTCATCAAAATTCCGACACTAGACTCAGTACAAGTGTTATTTATAGTGCTAAGTGGACATTCCATCCGTCGTGTTTGAGAATTTTGACGCTTCTCAAGCTTATTTGCATTGCTAATTGAAATCTGATTTGGAAATTTATGAGCAATCGTGGGAAAAGTTTTCTGAAGATAATTCTCACCTCGTGGCCAACACTCCGAGTCACAAC